>JARPRG010000537.1:1046002-1064281 GCA_031001745.1 Hartigia nigra
GTCCCTCTTGCGGAAATAATAAAAGATGAAATTCTAGAAGCCGAATGGGCTACGTGTATCACGATGAGTGGTCGTGTTTTTCCCTATCAAATTCCCTCTCATAAAAAAATATTCTTCGAATTACGAGTGGCTGACCGCTCGAGATCAACTAAGATTCAAAGCTGATTTTATTAGCCAAGAGATATCAGTTTTGATATCAACAGGCAATAGGTTAGCTTTCTTTCCATTGTTATATTTTAGGCATGAAGGAATTAATTTTCTGTCGCTTGATTGACTTCAAAACAATGTTACCATTGTGTCTGCGGACAAGCAGCCGATATATTTCTCGAATGAATGTGATCGTTCGTCCCTGGTATAAAGTGTCACCAAGTATGTCAATTATATTTAGTTACTCTACCATATTGAAAATCCTCACGCTTTATGAATTTGGACAGTAGTTTAAAGCGTCATGCGTTTGAGAAATTTTCAATAGATTTTCTGCGTATCTGAACTTATACTCCAACGTACGAGAAAGAGAGAGAGAGAGAGAGAGAGAGAGAGAAAGGGAGACAAAATAAAATAAAGCAAGAGAGTAATAACGTTTCGCTAGTTTCTTCTATCGGGCGAACACTCAGAGCTTGGGCTTTGTCGTAACGCAACGTAGAGGGCAGCATGCCATGCAGCCAGTAGCACGCGTAGTGATAGCACAGATTGATGACGCATTTCATTAATGGATAAAGTGTTGTGATAATCCTTTCACCCTTTGTCAAATTTATTCCTAAACCACCAAAGCCTACGATAATAATACAGTATTGCCTAACAGAGTCAAAACTGGCGCAATGCGTGAATCGGTATCCTGTTACCGGAAACGTGTGTTTTCATTTACGTGAAACGACTGAGAAGCTTCATTGTTACTATTCCTTCGTTCCTTCTTCCTTTTATCTGCTATCTACGTTTCTTTCGACAATTCCGTATTATCAGGGAAGCTCCAACAGGGCGAGAAAACTACGGATGCGATAATACATATAGCGCAGCGAATAATTATTCAGCCGCAAGGGAGATGGGGTCATGCTTAACGACTAGGGAAGATCAAACAGTCGGGTCAAAGTTAGCACGACGTTTTAAATAAATGACTCATTAAAGGGAGCCACTATGACCGACATCTTCTCATTCAAGTATCAACTTTCCACTGTAGACCTCGCGATTATGTCCGTCTCGACGGACAGGAAAATTGTCGTACCGTTATGAGACTGAGATGGATGTGCAGGTTACTTTCGGTTTCTACCTGGGGACTTGGTGAATTGAGACAGTGATTGAAACTATCTTCTCATCCTCATGCTCGAAAAAAAGCAAGAAAAATATACTGGAAATCCTTATTCCCTACTGCCAATCGTTGCAAGAAATGTACCTTATGCTCCATAGAGTATACCTGGTGATATATACGGAGTAGAAGTTCTTCTCTATCTTTTTTTCTTTTATTCTATTCTTTTTAATGGTTAACACGCAAGAGCACCCAAAGAAACTTATCTTGGATGGCAAAGTTTGCCTTACTTCGTCTAAGGCCAAAAGGGGGGGAGAGGTGGTGGTGGTGGTGGTGAGTTTTCGCTGTACTGAGAGAAACTAAATATTTTTTATTTCGCGTATTGCGCCGTGAGAGCGAACTAAATCACGAGTAATAACCATTCAAGGGGGTAAGCTTTATATATGAGTTGGCGGGAGCAATTTATTCGGTTCCCAGGGTAGGCGGAAACCCCACACTCTTCCGTTCACATATCGAGTGGGGTTGAATCAGGGTGAATGAAGCGCCAGAAGAGCCCACGGCAGCTGCTTCCGAAGCGGAGGCCTGTGCGATACACACGTGACCTATTCCTTACCCCACAACCTTATACTAACCTCTACGACCTCTGGAACCACCACCAGTTCCACCTTCAATCGTGCTCCCCCGAGTCTTACCTGAAACGACGTCGTTTGTCCCGCGAGAAACAAGTATTAGCCTGCCATTACTCAGACTTCCATTAAGTCGGCTGTTCCGCGACTCTGAAACGCTTTCGGATAATCGTACGGAATCAATTCGTACGATTCCTTCATTATCGAAATCCTGTCGTATCACAATAGGAAGTTCCTTTCTTTTATCTGAAAAAAATTAGAGGTCTGCAAGAATTCTTGCACGAGTAGTACCTTAGTTCAGGTACAAGAATAAAAGATAGAAAATAGATTTTAGTGCTTGCGTTTTACATGGAGACATATGTATGCCGAGAGCATGCGGATGCTGCTGCATACAGGGACCACGCTCTGGACCCGTAACAGCTTGCCTAAATTCCATTTAAATTCAAAACAGGACTGAAATTGCCATCAGCAGGCACGGACCACGCGCTATTCACTCTGCGGAGGGAACATGAACGGGCGCAGGAGACAGCAGGTTACTAACCAGACGTGGTGGCTGAATCAAAGGTTAAGTGTTATGCTATTTTTTTTTTTTTAATACAAAGTCTAATCCTTACGTATTTTTCTATTTTCTACTTCAATAAACTTTATGATGTTCATTTTAATATGAAGTTTATTATCCGGACCAATTTTCCTATGAGAAATGCTCAGTGTAAATTTACTTAGCAATACGCTAAGAAATGGCGTAAGATCGTCTGATGATTGCACACATTTGACCTATGTACTCTAAGTGGAAGGTTCTGCATCTCCTAGGGGTTCTGTTTATTTATCGTGAGTGCTCTGCGGAGAATCGATTACAGCATCCGTGGATACGCAAATAGTACTGATCTTTGAGCAAATGCTTCTTGAACTCTGATGGCTACTGTAAATATCTGTATGGGAAATGGACAGTATATTGATCTATTGTCATTTTATGTACGTTGATAAATCTGGATGATCATGGACGAATATAGAGATAAATCTGCTGTCGGTATTTTAGATGCCAGTCGGTATTCATTACACAGCAAGCATTGTATCTACTGCTGGAAACGCACAAACCTATTTCAAATTATAGACTTGGGATTATGGGTGTATGGTAGCTGAAAGGATTCTACGAGTGTAAATATAATTTCTGTTTTGCTTTATTGGTGGCAGCACGGGCTATTGCTATGGAGCAGCGCCATCCCATGAGTGCATTGTAATACCAAGGGTGGCTTTTTTAACAAGGGTACACTCTATGTTTGCCTAGTCGATGGTAGATAGGAGTAACAGTATTGGAAGCTCGTTAAAGGAACAAGCTATTGGTCAAGGTAAATAATGAAGACTAATAATATTGAAGTTTTAATATAGAATTCCTTTTTCAAGTTACGCTCTGATACATAGTACAAGACTAATTATATAGACGGTATATTGGTGCTTAGCAATGGTCTTCATTCCAGGTTATCATTGACACTTAAGGTAACATGTTAAAAAATAAATTATTTGTACCTTTGTATCCCCTCACCGGCCATTCCCTGGGTAGTACTAACGTCAGTTTGTCGTATCCGGTTATATGTATCCAATGCGAATTCCTGACATTATCTGCGTTTTTCCAGGTATCGTTATTATTTGAATTGGAAACTAGAGGGATAAAAGTTTCATGATGGACAGCGCTTAATTAGATAAGGGTTGCTAAACGAGAGATAGGCTGGTTTGACCGATGAGTGATGACGTTGGGATTGGACTCATTCGTAAATAGGGAACTCTGTGGTGATAACAACCTCTAGTCCAATCTTTACTCTTGTTATAAGATATTATTAAATAAGTTCAGCAATAGCATTAGGTATATCCTGAATCTTATTAAAAATGATTAATAAAGCTATTAGCTAATAGCGCTTACAATATTCATGCCTGCATTGAAATTTGATCAATATAAAGTAGATATATGAATGAAGGGCTTGGGGTGTGAAGTCGCACTTTGTTTAAAGTTTTAGTTTGTTGGTTAATCTTCATTTCCAATGAACTTTCGACCCTTAAACTGATAGCAACTGTAGAAAAGGCGTATACAAGTTTGTTAGCTGGAAAGTAGCCTGGATTATAAAGGCACCAATAGAGTTAAATAGTTAGGGGTGGCAAATACATTTGAGACTATAGCCTATGGCTCGTAAGCGGCAAATGGAATAAGGTTGTGTAAAATCTACCCTTAACAAACTTTTGTCTTTCGAACAAACGAGGGTGGATAGTGGTTGCGGCAATGTGACAGTCGATTGGTGAGCCTGGCTAATTTAAGCGAGTCATTTTGTTAAGGGATGAAATTACAGCAATAACGTATAACAGGACGCTCGCGGCAGAATAGCAGGCGATACTATGGGAGTAGCATGGGTGTCGGCAGGTGGCTCGATGGAATATGCAAATTGGACGTCTAATGGCTGTCTAATGGCCAAACGTTACTTGGCTCCGATCACGTCCCTTTTCATGTGCACCTGGATCGACGACAGTCACTATTGCCAAAGTTGACATTCTAGACGCAAGGTGGTTATTTTACTTGTCAGATAAATTGAAGGGTTGGCGTCAACCTCGTGGACGAGAGTGAGACAGGCGTCTAGGAAAGAGGACGTCCCTCGGCGACGTCGACGCCAAGTTAAAATTTGCAGTATTAACTCACGCTCCGCTCGGCGCAGTTTAACGCTTAACGTTTTCAACTAGGTAACTATGTTAAAACTGCAAAACTAACTCGGCGATGTAGTAATCGGCTGTCGCGCTCGGGTAACGACTTTTGCGCAACTTCGGTGCGGCTAAAAATTTCACAAGTGTCGCATCGGACGGTCGTACTTGTGAATAATATAGTTGGACGCTTCGGCGAGTGTCTTTTTTACACCGTGACGTGCTTCTATGCGTGTCTTCTACGTTGAGAAAAATTTGAATGGTGTAAGAAGAAAAATTGTATCTATTCAAATCAATGTATTTATATGAACTAACCAAAGTATAGTTTTTTTACTTCAATCAGATATTATTTACTTGATGTATATGTAGCTTAGTGGATCAAACTCAGGTGGATAATGTTTATCGTATCTGTGGGATTCAAGCGCCTCAACAGCGTGATATTTAAATCTTTGACGGGGCATAAAAGTGGGTAATGGAATCGGAAGAAGAAATTGCTAAAATGACATGTCGCGTGGAATTTTCGCTTAGTAAAAACAAGTCGTCTGGGAGGGTTGGCTGTGGCAGAGGGTACTCTTGGGATTGTGGAATTATGAGATTCGTGGGATAAAACTTGCTCGGATTATCCCGTTTGGTATAAATAATTCGAAAGTTGGTTTTAACAAAGAGAATGCACGGAGCATATAGAGAATGGATGCACACGGGCCTCATGTTGGAGGCACAAGGGTTTCACGGCGGGTCTGGAACGCGAAGTTAAGGTAAGAAGAGGAGAAGGAAGAAGTTTAAAAAATAGAATGAAATAAAAATGGTAGAAGATGCTATACCAGAAGATAGAAAGAACTTTCAGTCTTTCGTACTTCCTCCTCCGCAGCTATTTTGTTAAAGTCTCACAGCCAGCGTGGCAGACTAGCCTGAAGTAATAAATATTTTACAACCCCATGTAAGTCGTAACGGATTTGCATATTCAATCAAGCGTCGCGTTTGCGTGCGAGCGCACCGGAAACTGGTCCTCTGTATATTTATCATAACAAGGCTGAACTCGCTTTAAAAGTTTGTTGTCGCTCCGATCTCTTTTCAGCTTTCATCTTGCAGATGGCAAGACTGCTTCTGGTTTTTTTTTTTATTGTAAAGTGTATATCGTGGATATGACGTATGGGCAACGAGAGCTACATTTCTTGGTGATTTCAATAATTACTTATACTATTGAGATATGCGGAAATTATAATAAAATATTTTTATCTATTTTTATCCGTTTAAATTTTTATACCTTGTGACGTGATTTTTCGATTCACGGTCACAAAAGGGCCGTGGTTACCGATTAGCTAACGTTCGCGATTGACTAACTGATACCAAGTCGTCACCCGGTGTAGAGGTTACGCTCTCGGCTAGTTCCAGGTTAAGATAGAGGGGAGTCGGCGTGTTCGAATCTACTGTGAGGAGAAAGACCCGAGCGACTGGGTAGCCCGGAAGAGGAGAATACCCGACGAGGCGTCTCCGCGGATCGACAGAAGCCCGGGTGCAATACTGGCGCCCCAAAGAGTAAGGGCACAGGGCTGGAGAACGGACGGTGGAAAAGGGTTATGGGTACGGGCAGGGGAGGAACCCCTAGGCCCAGGTTAAGTTTTGTAGTGCCCTGCTTTCGCCCTGCGTCCAGGGGAAACGACCGCAGAGGACCTCCGAGATTGTTGCGCAACCGATTTGGGAAAAGATGCTCTCGCTATAGTTGAAGGGACGACTTGGGTAAATGCGCTGTAGTTATTGGATAAAGGATCTCGACCAATCAGATTGATTTGTTCCCGAAATTGGCTGTTGTTAATGTTATCAAGTCAGTCTGACTCGGGATACCGGCGAGGTACCTTGGGCCGGTTCGCGCTACCGTGTTTAGAGTTTTTCTACTCGTGTTTGCCTAGGTGGCACGTTAGGCTCTCGTCCGTGTGTATAGTTCGCGTTATCGTCTGGTGCTCCCGCGTTCTGTTCCCGTGAAGTGAAAGATATCGAAAGCGGTTTCTCGCGTGTGTCCGAAGTGTATCCTGGTGCCGTGGTGACTCGTCACCTGAGGAAGGACCCTAGGATGGAGCTCTCCGTTCCTGCGGATTAGCTGTTCCTGCTCCGGTGAGTCGCACGACTTTATTACTTGGTGCTGGGATTTCGAACAGTCCGATAGCCATAGGCGTCGGGTTTCCCGTTTCGCTCCCAATTCTAGGTTCTGGACTTCTGTTTCTGGATTTTGTCTGTTCGCGTTCCCGTCAAGGTAGTTCTCGCTGGATTACACTATTTGCCGGTCCCTTACTTAGACCCTCTCTACCACAACCTGCAGCCTGAGCGGCTGTGCATTTCCGCAACCGTTCGCTCTCGTTCATGCATCCAGTTGCGTTTGTCAATTTTATGCGCCCCCAAAAATTGACGTTTTCGGTTGCGTTTGTCGGTTTTACGCGTCTCCAAAAATCGACGAGTCTCGTTTCTTAGCCTTGTGCCGCTTTGGTGGAGACGAGGGCGACCCTCCTCGTCTCCCAGGACATACCGGTTCGTCGGCACCGGTGAAACAAAAGCTGGCTGGCGCCCAGCCGTGTCTTGCGGATGCATGAGCGGGGGTGGACGGCCGAAGGTGACGTTTTACCGATATCGATCTCGCGTGATCAGAAAATACGTCACAATCTATATTGTCTCCTCTATTTCATCAACTTGAGAAATCTTCTATCTGGTCTTTGTCTGTTGTGATGCTTATCTTCTTCTTTTAAGCGTCACTGCGTTGACGCGAGCCTCTATCAAATGAAAACGATTCTTGCTGGAAGCGAGCAAGACCACTTTCCTTCACATTTACATATTAGCTCCTGGGAACAACGACAAATCGCTGGACTGCGCCGGTATAAGCAAAAGAGCCGCGAAACGAGATTCATTTGCTGCTGGGAAAATGCTCGGGCTGTTCGCATTGAGAATCAAGTCTTGCTATTGATAAAACTATGGAGTGAAAAATAGATTTTTTGTATTTTCTCTCAATTTAACCGAATTAGAATAACGTACTGGTAGTCATTATACTATATCAGTTAGATTATTATTATTTTATTAGATATCATATATGTATATATTATATTCGTTTCGAATGAAGAGTGGCAGAGAATAATTTTTCTTCGCCATTAATCTTTAAATGTTATGAGAGATATTCGGCATCGAGATAACGGCTTGAGTTTGTTAACTTCTCGGAAATTTTTCTTGCACTTTAAAGTAATACTGAATGGACATTTTGGAGAATTAGGAAAACTGGTCCGATTACGATCCGTTTTGATAAACCCAGTGAAATTCGTTGGAAGTCTCGTCTCAGGTCCCTTCACTGCTTTTTCTTTCTCGTATTTCCGGTCCATTAAGCATCGAATCGAGGCGCGATCTTTTCATTTCGCTGAAAAATCTATTAGCGAAATAACCGAGGTTATTCTGACTCTCCGTTTCTACCGTTAGATTTCTTCGTTCTGACCCAGTTACCTTCGATTTGTCAATCCTCGACCTCTTTTTTTTTTTTTATTTTCCGCATTTCCTTCTCTCGTATTCATCCTTCATCCTTATCTTTTCAACATACTGAAATTGATACCGATCGCTTGGAAATATTGCTTACGCATTTACAAGCGTCACGCGTGAGCAGAATTTCCTACAAGGTGTCTTTGGAGAAAAAAGATTCAGCCTCCTGGTCCATTAAACATGTCTTTGGGTTTCCTATTGGCAAAAATACTTTATAAAATATCATAAGGATTTCTCATTATCAATGAAAATCAATAGAACGACAAAGGACAGTTTTCGAACTTTTGCAGATAATTATTTTTATTTACTTCCATTTAAAACTATTAGTTTATATTTGGAAATTATTAAAAATATGAGGTATAGATGATTCATTGTTCCGTGGATTCTAGAAGGACATTTGCCAAGGATTTTGGTCATTATTTTTATTTGTCAAGATAGCTAGTAACGAGGGTGGGGTTAGACGTATAAAGGACATTAATTATTTTAACGAGAATCGGCTGAGCGACTCGTGCATCGAAGCAATGCCGTGGCGCGTCGCGACGCTTGGAATTTCGCCGTGACAGCAATTTCTTAATGTAGCATTCTCTTAATGAAAGCCACGGGTTCCTGAAGGTTCACGGCTCTCCCTTCCATGCATCCCTTTTTTCCTTCATTTAATCCTCTCGTTTCCCTTAATTCCTGACTGGGCAGTCGAATCGTCCCTAGAAAGGAAGAATTATCGGTAAAAGGTCAGCCAGATCACTTAATCACGATCCTGGGTTACCAGTCAGCCCGGAAGTAGACAGTTTGATCGGTCTGTCTACTCTTTTCTTATATATAATTCCGTTAATTATTTTCTTTAATTCTGTCATTTTGAAATTTTTCTTAATTATTATTTTCTTTTTTGTCATACAAGACGAGTTCCAATGTCGAACAAAAAGGCTGAAGGAATCTTGGCAAATCTTGACCAATCTTGTTTCGTATCTAGTGGACAATCAGAATGCTGTCTTATGTATCTGTTTTATCTCCCGACTATTTCAAGGAATGTAGGAGCGACAGAGATAGACAACCGCAGTTTTACGAACAGAGACAGTAACCAGTGGCAATGGTAGAATGTCAGAGGAAGTTTTAAAGAGGCATGGATAGGTATAAAGGGCTTCAATAGAAAGAAAGCACATCGACTGAAAGTACCTGTAGGTATTGGAAAACCATGGAATTCTCGAAAGAAAATAGTGAGACGAATGAATCGGTGAGGGTATAACGCGAAAAAGATGAGGTCGTACCTCAAGATCGGTTTCTTGAGTCAGGACGAGTCAAGCATAGAGAAAGTAGTATGAAAGGGAAAAAGGAATGAGGACGAAGAGAAAGAATATAAATAAGGAAAGAAATAAAGAAAGATTTCCCTTTAGTAGGCCATCTGGGTGTTTCACTCTCATTGTAAGAGCATAACGTAATAATTGACTGGTCGTGCTTCGTAAAGGGACTATGGGGGTTGGTGCTCCCTCTGGGATGCGCGGCGGGAGAATAAAGCAAAAAATAAAGTAGGGTCGTTCTCTTATGGGGTCATGGAAAGAGGGATGAAAAGGGGTCTGGCTATGCAGGAAGTGAGGTTGAGTTTCTGTAAAAACGACTGGAGATATGAATCAATGTGAGATAAGGATGCCTATACGAGGGTAGAGGTGGCGGTGGTACATCTTCGAGAAGGGTAGTTTTCGATGGAACTATTTAAGAATGAAGACCAGCTCGTACTCGTTAGACAAGAAGGGGTGAATTCGAGTATCAAGAAAAGGTTGGACCTTGCCGAAAATATCCCCGTTTGAATTATTTATTTACTTTGTTTGGCAAATTTCAGGTTAAGTGTCTCCCTTCTATGGTTCAAGGTACCACCGGGTCGGGGTAGCACCTTATACATTATCTATCGTGCTCTTTCGTTTTTCCCATTGCTCCCTTCGTTGCACCCTTTTATACTTGGATTTACTACTCTGTTAGGTTCTTCGACTTTTTATTTGTTCGGTGTGTCTATCCGCCGGAGGACCAACGTACATTTAGAAACGGAAGAATACCCAGAACCACCCTTTGGATCTCTTGGGGTGAACGGATGCCGACAATGTTGGTCGTATGCTCGCTTTGATAAAATACACGACTCTAGGAATTTCACGCGGTGTGCCGGCGACTGCAGATAAAACGCAAAACGTCAGGCTGACACGCAATTAGCGGCTGCAACTGCAAATCGCCCCGAACCGTCGTTCGGCATCCCCCCTCCCCGACACTGGGGTTGCAAGGGACTCTCTCACGTTCTACGCTCTGCACTCTCTAACCCATCCAGTCGTTCTCTCATTTTCTCCCTTTAACTCTGGGCAGTTCGGATTTACTAGTCGCCAGGTTGCTTTTATTTCTTTTTTTTTTTCCCCTCTTTTTTTACCCAATTTCTACGCTTCTCTTTAACTACCATTTCGCACGTGTGTGCTCTTTTTCGGATACGTCGAGACTCGCAAAAAGTCGAGTACGTATATCGGACGGCGAAGTTGTGCGAAATAAATTCTGTGGCTATTATTAGCGCATCTTGCGTATTTGACGCGACTGAGGAAATTTATTTTTTACAAAATCGAAACAATGAAAACTTTGGAAAAATTTGGATTTCCCATTAACGTGATCTAAGAAAATGCGCGGCTTGTCCTATTGATTTCCAATAACTTTTTCCCCGCTCAAGTAACTAGTTACTTTTACGAAATTACCTAAATCTTCTATATTTCTTTATGTGTCCCCACCCTTGTTTCTTTATTCCTTCTCATACCCTCTCCAAAGCCTATTTCACCGTCGACAATCGATTTCTACTAATGACGCAACTGTGCCATTCGCGGTAACACGCTGGGACCCCTTGCGTCTACGCGAACTCTTGCGAGTCTACTCAAGCCCCGTCGAGCTCAGCCGATCTTAGCCGAGACTCGGAATAGTTCTCGGAGGGACGAGTCATTGTTTCTCCTAGGCATTCAATTAGAGCTAAGAAGTTCCATGGGACTTCTCGCGAGCACGCTTTACCCGCGTTTCTACCATAATGACATAAAGGCCGATATGAGTAGGGGGAGAGCCCTTTACCCCTTTTGCCTAAATCATCTTTGATCATGAATGAAAATGATATATATAGGAAGATTTCAAGTAATTTCGTGAGACGTTTTCATCCTTGAAATTTCTTCGTGATTATTATACTCATCTAGCTCGTACGTGATTTCTCGTCTATAGCCGTCACACCTGTTACACGATACTTATTTATATTCGAAAACCATAGCATAACGCTGTTCCATTTATGAATGTCAAATATTTGCTTTCTTTCCCTCTTTCGGCTCTTCTTTCCCTCTTGGCGAAATACGATTTGCAGCTTTTGACTTATTCTTGTCATATCACGTTTCGACTATCTCCAAGCTAAATGCTGTCAGCAAGAAGCGGAGGTAATATTAGAACATTTTTCAAGACTTTACTCTGAAAATGCATCTTGATATCTACTAAGATGGCTCGATAGGTGAAACGACTAAGATGGCGGCTGTATTGGTACAGAAATAAGGAGACACGGTTGGGGTTGCACGGAGGTGCATTGGAAACGTTTGAAGTTAGGTGCCCGACGTCGCGCAGTGTCGAAATACTTTGCCAAGGTAGAAATGCACGGTAAAAAGAAGGTCAACCGACGAGGTAATATTGGTAAGGGGTAACAACCCTTGGGACTCTTATACGGCTGGCTGGTTACCCGGCTCGTTGCATTCGGTTTCTTCCTTCTTCGCGTTTCTTATTATCAGACAAATCCTTCCCATTTTTATTTCAGGCACGAGAACTACTGTTTTTGCTACTGTTCTTGCTACTGCTTTTGCTACTGTTTTTTCGTTATATTTTTTTTTTTCTTTTATCTTTCTTCCTCCCTTCTGCGTCTAAACAGAGACCAGGTAAACAGTTGGTTGCGCAGCGTTTATTGCGTATCGCTTGCTCGTGGCATTGGGGTACGCTTAAAACTTTCTCACGGTAATTAAATCAATTCGCGAGAAGCTTCGTTCCCGTAGTATAGGAAATTTTGAGAGAACGGTATACGGTAGTGGGAAAAGTGAGAGGGCCGTCGCGACGCTCGTGTTCTAGTATGTATTAAGTCGAGAAACTTTAGCCGGTATGCTTCTGGTATGGACTTGTAAATTATTTCGACGTATATAGAAATTGAAATTTCCAAGATAAAGAGAGAGAGAGAGAGAGAGAGAGAGAGAGAGAGACGGAGACAGAGAAAGCGAGATAGAGAGTAAGAAATCGCATTTGTGGCTGGAGAATGTGCGCGATGAAAATTCAGAAAAGCTGATCGTTTCAGTGAACAATTTTGGATTTCTATGAAATTTTCCAAATATACCAGATATAGAAATATTCATATCATTTTTTTCTTTTCACTCTTTTCCCCAGACTTTCTCGAAGAGTCTCTATCGTTCGGATGAGATGGTGCTGCAGAAATGCGAAGCTCGGGATAAAAAAAAAAGAGTGTATTAAAAAAGTCGATCCCACTATAACGTCAGACACGTCGAATCCAATCCGTGGCGTTTCGTTCGAATCACGCTTTCTAGTTGAATCATTCTGGTTCGCTAGATAGTTCACTGGCCGTAAGCTGGTTTCTAGCTATTTTGGTTGATTTGACAACACAATTGTCGATACCCATCCAAACCATCCAACGTCTCATACTTATCCTTCACTTATACATTTTTACCTTCAGTTCATTTTCCTTCTTCATCTTCGTCTCTTGTTGTCGTAGAATTTTCTCGACTGGCTGGCAACGTTATTGCGTGTCGTAGGAGAATCGTAAAAAAAGTCATTGAAAAAAAAGGACGCGTAGCGCCACGTTATCAGGATTAAATCGTTATGTGCTTTACGCTTATTTCCCACGTTTATTGCGCCATAGAAAATATTCAATAGTTCATGATTTATCCATCTCTTTTTATATAGTAATAATCATAGCAATGACATCCATCGGAGCTCGTTTACTTTTGTTTTAAATCGTATAATTTATATAGATATAACCTTCATATAAAATCTATAGTGGTTGTCATACACTGTTTATATTGTTTGACTGTCTAAATTACGTAGATTTACGATGATAGGTTCTATTATATCCGCTGATTGATAAAACATAAAAAGATTGAGATAAACAGAATTGGGGATCTGTATAAGTGCGTAATGTGCCGGGGGATATACGTGCCTGATTTAAACATGGCGGCTCGTCCGGTTATCTCTGAACATAAACTCGGGTTTAATGGTCGCGACTTTACGTCACCACTTCGTACACCTATGCCGAATTTATAGGTATGAGATTCGTTAACGGTTCGCGAAGCGGACATTGTTTTATTATTCTGATATGTGTGAAGTGCGAAATTGCGAATTGGTAAAAATATCTTGTAGCGAATGATACATACATATATATATTAAGATGTTCATTCAATTTTTTCAATTGGGATGCTGCATAGTCTAATCTTTGAGCTACTTAGAATCTGATATACACGCGAATTTTATGGTCCTTGTATAAATATATGGAACGTGTTTTTATAGGGGTAGTCGTAGCTTTGTACAGATCCCACGGTTTTGGAATAGCCGAGAAGCTCAGTGGTTTATTGGGGTTAGATCCTAGAGGGATGATCTTAGGGACGAAGAACACGGAGGACTGAATTGAAAACATACATACATAGATATTGATTCACTGAGTCCACTTTACGAGGCGGTTGAAATGAAACTTATATAGGGGAAGCAAGAATTTCAAATTAACGCTTAATTCGTAACTAATCCGCCACTTTTCTTTGAGCTCGCTATTTTTCTTTGAGCACGGGACTCAATACCACCCGTATGTTAGTCAAGTATTAGAAGCCAGTAAGGAAAATAAAAAAGATATTTTTAAGTATATCTATACGGCTCCTTCTTAAGGGATGAATCGTGGAGATGATTTTTCTTAATTTTTTTCGTAAATTTCACCCAGAATCTTATCTAACTCAGGCATCTGTATTTTATGCTACCCGTTATCCACCTCCTTCTCTTGATACTTGCATTATATTGGTATGTGCGGTCTACCATTGCGATCCACATGTGCCGAATGCCGACCTATTTCTGCTTGAGGGAATTTCGAGATCACAAGTTCTATACACTGGAATTGCTTTGCAAAGACGATTTATCGTTAGCTATTATATTGTTGCTTCCGAAACACTCTTAAGGAACGTCAAACGGCTTGATAATACATTACTTGAAATTGTACTTTGATAACCTTTATCCCTCTTGAGAGCACACGGCACATAGACATTCACGCCCCCGCTTTAAATTTAGCTTCTTACTGTGTATCGAGTACTTACTGTAAAGTCCTCGCGAGAGAACGATACAACAGCTCCTGAGTGACGGCCATATTGATTAGTTTTTCGTATAATTTAAAATTATTTCGTAACTTTAAGTTCGTTAGGTTGTCAATTCTACATAATACTTTTATTATCGACAACATAAAAAGATATTCGAATCCGGACTATGAATCTTGCATAAAAATGCATTTCTAGCGATCGATGCACTTTTATCGTTTACATCGATAATAAATGTCTTTTTAAAAGTTGGCAGTTACTTGCACAGTCGTTAAGCGTCGCGACGACACCGCCCGACGAGACGTCTGTATCTAAGGGCGATAATCCCTTAGATTAGTATCGCGGGAGGATACCTCCAGTCGAGGATAAAGCGAAAGGATATTAGTCAGAAAATGGTACGTGGAGGGCAGTGAGATTAGAGCGATTAGCGTCAGACTAGTTTTTTTTTTTTTTAATTTTTATAAGAAATCCTCGTCCTGTTTTCTACGAAAGAACAATGGGATACTTCACTCAGAATTGCATTCAATGAATGCACGCAAGAAGATCGTATAAATCTACCGGGTAGTCATATAGATAGCCAACTGATAGGGAACGTACGTGTTTCCTCGATAAAGGATTCTCGTTGATTGCCATAGGTGATAAGAACTGCGCTGTCGTTAATATCACACAATTTCATACCAGCACCGCGTCGTAAAATGTTGATCCTTTACGAGGAGTATAGTTCACTATTCGCGTTAAAAGTAAAGATGGAAGGGCCATGAAAAAAATAACCTAACCCTCTTGATAACTTATCGAAATTTCGTGAGGGTGCCTCTTTTTACGTTTGGGGTAGGAAAAACGGATAGACGATAGAAGATGGAGGGGCGGCGGAGTAGGTCGAATAAACAAAATTAAAGGTAATTGCGCGCCGTAATCATGGCAGCTATGGGCGTTGAGGGGCTTCGAGGGGAGTTAGTCTATTGTCTTTTGGGAATTTCTCTCAGACGAACAGGGAATGGGTGTGGTTTCTGATTACGTTCGGAGTTTCTCTAAGGCGCGATCGTTTCTTCTCTGACTTGGAACGTCTCTGGGATATTTTATTTTGAATAAGGAGGGGAGAAAAAAGGATATTGATAAGCTTGGGGCGGATGACGGTTTCGCTCGAGGTGTACCCGGCTGACTCCGTATTTTGAATTCGTTACGCAGCAAGACTGGCTTTGACGATATGAAAATCAGTTGGCTTGATTAACGAGTTTCTAAGCGTGACAACCCCCTACAGTAACCGTACCATCCACCTTAACAAGGTTCTCGCGTCATCCGCTTATCTGCCAAACGGAAATTCAAATCTCGTTGCGGTAAACTATTAAAGACGTATCTAGCATCCTTTGCTGAGGGATGCGCGGTTTACTATACATATATGTTATACATATATACCATAAACTTCTCAGTAACCCCCTACTTACGTGTTACATCCTGAAGGATCTTATTCGGTATTCTTGGATCCTTCAACGGAAGCTCCTATACAAATTCAGAAACTGACGCATCTCCAAACGCACCTGCGTACCTCCACCACGCATAATGTAACTCCACGTGTCCCTATTTTCTTTTATGCTTTATTGATTTTTTTATTTTAGTATCTGTTTTTTTTTTTTTTTTTTTCTAACCACAAAATATCCCGTTTCTAACCTCGTTGGGATTTTTAAGACACGCATCACTGTTCAGTCGGAAATTCAGGCTGAATGCCGGTCGTCCATCATTCGTCGAGGTTCTTGAGAAACTTATCAAGGTATATGTATAACCGCGGTAGGAGTTTTTCGCAAAAAGTTCCCAAGGAGCTCTGATGATAATTTATTTGGAAAAACTCGCGGGTGTCGTATCTGCCAAGTATCTGCGGTTACGTTAGACATTCTCGCATCTCGAAGTGCGTAGCTCCTATACTCAGTGTCTCACCTCTCTCATCTCCTGTCCTCTCCCAGGAGTCTCCTCATTTGTCAAGGCTGCTTTGACGCTCCCGCTTGCAGCATCCTCGAGGATCTTCCGGATCCCTCCTTGGGGCCGACTCAAAGTCCCAAGCGTTATAGGGACCCTTCCTTAATCCCAACGCTAAGATCTATTTTTTTTTAAGCAGAGGCCCCATTCGCTAAACTGACAGTTGTATTAAAAAATTGTTGGCTTATCAGGGTGACCTAGGGGGATTTAAGGGTTGAAGGTATATGAAAATTATTTCATCAACTGTTGGATGGATTCGACTGTTTATAATAATTACAGTTAGCAGTAGTTTGTTAGTCGAGCGAATATCAATATGATGATCCGAGAATGAAAGCGACGCCCGACGACGCTCTGGCGTTCGTTCTGACAGTCGACTAGGCCGAAACTCGAATGGACTATGAAGGTCCTATTAGTAAGGCAAACAACACGTTTACAGCCTGTTTGTTCTTGAACCTTCCTAACTTAACACGACAGTTCTCGCATATTGTATTACGGTAGTCGGTCCATTCTCTTCCTCTTTCTCTTTATAGCTCTCACTCTCTCACCCTATTTCCCTTTTCCAACGTAAATGGATGAAAATCAGACTCCGACCTGGCCCGATACAGCTGTGCCTCGCGAGGGATAAATTTCTCTCAGTGTTTCTCCATTTTCTCAGCTTTCCTTTTTTTTCCCACACTTTTCACCTCTTTCCTCTCTCCTAAGTATCTTTCTCAGTGAACACAATTTTTTCCCCTTATTTTCTCCGATTCGTCATTTCCATTCACCCAATAAAATTTCGTAGTAACACCAACACACCTTTTGTACACCCCTATCATTTCTTTCATCTTAAATTTTTTTCAAATCATCTTTCAACCATACTTTTATCTTATTCTCGACTTTAATCATTCAGTAAGCGTTCTTTGCCACCTGTGCCCAACAGACGGTGATAAACAGCACAAAAATTGCTCCTCGTAAAAAATATGTGTTGATAATTTTTTTTTGAGAATCACTGAGCTTGCATGGGTTCCACCAGCCTGTGCTTTTGGGCACCGTTCCTGGTTGATCGACTAAACAATCTTCCTCGAACTAATGTAAGCGTGTTCCGGACACTCCAGTTCGCTACGTATATCCTCAACCCTTGGTCAGGGTTACACAACCTTCGCTCTACCGCACTACATCGAGTATCCAATTAGCTTTCCACCTCCATCGCACGGCCCTACAATCCCCAGTGCCCAACACAATGTCCCTCGTGTCAAGCAAGGACCCTGGAGCGTCCCGATGTCTCCCCAAAATCGTCGCGATCATTCAGTCTTTTCGTTTGTCGACTTATTTATCGAGTTTACCAGAGACGTCTAGTGTACCAGGGATGCTGCTACACTATTCGTCAGGCCTAAATCTGCCGGACGCAAACTCCGAATGCGGTCACGAAGATCTTGTGATTTATGCGACCTCAAAGCTTATTACCATTCGCACTGTTATCCAGCAGGCTTAAACGCAACCAATCACGTTTGATACCGACATTCGATACATGTGTTACGTATCAGCGAGTACATAGAGAGTACACAAGAGTAAATTCGTCATTTTCAAGCTGGAGGATAAGATACGTGTATCGACGAATTCAGAGATTTCGTGTTTCTCTTAAATAATGAAGAAAACGTATTTTCAAATAAACATGCGTACGAATTATGTAAAGTCGCACGAAATTGGCTAGTACTCGTGTTTTTCGTTTATAATACGGTTAATATCACTGAGTATCGGTACCGGGAGACTAAATATTGTTTACAGAGAATTACGTCTAAGACGGATTACGTGTAGGCTGGATTTAGACGTTGAGGTGCGTTTCACGTTTCCCTTTCCACCTATTTCCTAACTCCTCTTACCCTTCTGCTTACGTCTTGGTCCTTCTATCCTGCATCACGGGTGGGGGGGGGGGGGGGGGGGGAAAATTTCTCCC
>JARPRG010000537.1:1075675-1098856 GCA_031001745.1 Hartigia nigra
ACCACCTATTTCTGCCTAGGATATTCCTTGGACCATCACTAATGGCTTCGATTCATCCTCCACCATAACCCTCTCCCCTATTAAGCAAATTGAACTTGAATTTCCATAAATATTAGAACGACAGAAGAACAGGAGTCTTCTCTTTCTTTCTTGTTCGTCATTTTTCTGAAGTCCCATCAATAGGAGAATCTGAGAATGAAAGCTAATGGGAAGGTGCGTGGGGCTTCAATTTCTTCTTTTTTTTTACTATTCATTTTCGTTATACCGGACGGAATGAATTCCTGGGGGCCTCTTTTCAATTTCAATGCTCAGCCCCGATAAATCTACGGATCGTAAATAAGAAAGACCAACGCTTTTTTTTCCAAGCCTTCGTTTATGCAAAGGATATCGAATGTTATATTGTTTCGAGGCATAATTTTGCTTCTCTGATATCGCGATATTCGGATCAGACGGTTTCAGGCTATTTCCGGAGAAACAGCAATAAGTTAACAATAACGTGTATATTTATAGGTGTTGGGAAAGCTTCCCCGTTCGGCATCTTCGAATTTACTGTTTACTCGATCCGCCTTCGATGAAATTCATATACGTCGCTTGTAATAACAACGTCTACGAACTTATTCCTTGCGTCGATACCTTTCTCGAGCCTTTTTAACCTTCCATAGAATTTCATATCACGCATAAATACAATATCTATCGATTTTCTAAGTTGCATTGTATATTCCGTGTTTATGTCTTGTCAGGTTTTATTTTTTTTCATTTATAATCCTTATTTCCAGTAAGAAGTATCGTTGCGTGTCATTTATTTTTAGTCCATATCATAATCGAATACGTTGAAATAATAATAATCTAAGCCAGCCAGACAGAATAGGCGTTGCGACATTACATCGTCCCACGCTCTTCACCTCGTCGGTCTTAATTTGGTTTTTTTTTCTTCCATTGTACTTGATAGAAAAAAAGGAGACGTAAATGTCTTCAGGCTCTAACGTCACGGAGCTCTTGGCGCGTCAATACATCTCAGCCGTCAAGAAAATCGTAAAACAATTGTCAAAGCTGTTCCTCCGTATTTGTTCACACGCTCGTCCTTTTCGGGTCTCTTAATTCTACGAGACAAGAAAAAGGAAACTTTCGAAAATACACTGTAAACAAGCACTCCCTCAAGTCCGATACTCTTTTCTGATCGGATCGGAAGGTACTGAGGATTTTGAAGATCATTCACGATC
The DNA here is from genome assembly GCA_031001745.1 of Hartigia nigra. Taxonomy (NCBI): domain Eukaryota; kingdom Metazoa; phylum Arthropoda; class Insecta; order Hymenoptera; family Cephidae; genus Hartigia; species Hartigia nigra. The sequence continues at coordinate 1,076,896 of JARPRG010000537.1, forward strand.
GTTTGGTATATATTCTTAAAGTTTGGTCCTTTTTCCCTACAGTCCTGTCTTTCCTAAGGGACGAGGACGACAGTGACAGTGTACTCGACACCGACGGCGAGCGTCCCTAGGACCCTTGGCGTAATTTCGCGGGTCCTTGGTAAGCCGCGGAGACAAGAGGGAATATCCGGGCGGCTGGCAGGGTGGCTTAAAATATTATTTACCTGAGATCCTGACAGGACAGGAACTCGCGTCGATCGATAAGGATAACATACACAGGAAATGGTCCTTTACATCCAACAACCAAAGACGCCCGTAACGGAGAAGCGTTGCTTTGCTTTCAGAAAGTTCTTAAAACATTTGTTGTTTGTTTGGCCAGCCTGGTATATTGCCTTGAGTCGGGCATTTTTCTTTTCGATGTTTGGTCCTTTTCCGCGTGTTTGCTATACATGCGTCGGGAAAGTTGGAAATCTTTTTTTCTGCTTTTTCTCCGAAAAATTGGATCATAATAAACATATAAACAATCGGCAGCATCATAATAACAGAATAGGAATTTAGGTTTGGTTTTACCCGATTGTCATAAAAATGTTGTATTTTTAGAATATATTGAAAACACTAAAGATCGTCTGAGAGATCGATGAAGTATAAAATATTTTAGTAGGATCATCGCGTGAGATCAGTCCAGGTCGCGTTGACTAGGGATACAGGGGTTGAGAGGATGGATGCTGTAATACGACCGTGTGTCAGGATCAGTGTGTCCATAACGCATCGAGATATCGCACGTATCGAGGTTGTGTATCTGAATGAAGGATCGAGCAGGGATCAAGGGATCTAGAATGGTGAACTGAGAGACTCCCAGTTACTCCCATAGGGAACACCAGCGATATAGAATAGAGACCATTATAGTTTGGAACAAGATTTTCCCACGGGGTCAAGACTCAGACTTTTCTTACCCCGTCTTCCTAATCCCAGCCATCTTCGTAAGGAATAACTTGTTTTCTATAACTCACTGGTGACGCTCGTTCATGTGCTTCGTCTTTAATCTTTAAAAGTGTAACAGGTCGGAAGTCGATCGTGAACCTATTCGCTTGCCAAGTTAATCTGCCAGATAAATTAGAGGTCAGGGGAGACATTTCACGATTTAAAAGTCCTCATTGACTTTACGATTCTTCCAGATGTACCAAGTCGTATATATTTTTCACAAGCTCTAATCGTCCTGACGCCAAAATGTTGTCCCGTCTATCTCATTCTAACAGGAAGCACTCGACTCACCGCTTCCCTAAGACGGGAACGCAATTCGACAGCCCGGAGACACGTTTGCGAATCTAAATGCAAATTTACGAGGGTGGCAGATCTTACGCCAACCAGCCGACTTTGCGTTCGTACCGATCTCTATCTGGATCACGCCACGATAAGCGGAAGTCTCCTTTCCTCTTTCTTCATATCCCTACATCACCTCCTGTCTATACGTCTCGATGCCAGGTCCTCAGGAGGCTCCTAAAAATCCTCCTGCCATTTTCCATACATCCTGTTGACTTTTCGCACTTTCGAACTTGGCTCTTCGTAACCTGGAGTTAATCGTTCGGATGGCAGCCGCTATTTAATCCCACTTTCTTCTCGACGGAGATAGGGCTCCTATGGCCTTAACTTGACCCTCGTCGTTCATCCCTATCCAAGGGCTTCATCCTGGATCCCCTTCGTGAGTTTTCAGATGTCTTAGTTTTAGCGAACAAACTACATCCACTTTTGTTAAAACGAACGACGTGCCGGTGCCTATATTTCTGAATATCTGCCAAAGTTCTACCGAAAGCTAAAACGTAACGCAGATCTGTATCTCAAGGGACGAGAGACTCGAGGGCAAGATCGATCTTTGACGAGAAGGGCCGTGCACGGTGCTACACTACGGGATACGGAGAAATAGTAGCAAATAAGACGAATAAAGAGAATACGAACTTTATAAGAAGGTCCATGGGAGTTGAACATTAGTTCCGTGACATTAAACCTCCAAACCCTTCGGGTCAGGTATTAAGGGTCAAGGAAGCGTCGGACACTGGAAATCTTCCCCTTTGCCCAATACAATGTTACACTTGCTTGCGCGTGATGCTTCGTATCTCCTCACACGTCCTCGTCTTGCTGCGATTGAATTTCTCAACATTTTCTCGCCTCTCATCCTTCCAGCATCCTCAAGACATCCGGTAAGACGATACTTCAACTCTCTTATCTTTATCATTCCTTTTCTCTTTTACTTCTCTCCTTCGATTTCTCTCACTTATCAAATTATTCGACCGACACGCGTCACAGGGTAGCCAATCACTATAATAACGTCTTTTGATCTTTCTCTGAGCCTGTTTTTATTGCCCTTTGACTGTGGTCCATTTCCTAGGGTTTATCGGATTCTGTATACGTTTCATCATCTGCACTTATATAGGTACAGCACAGTATGAAGTATTTATTTGGTTTCTATTATTTCAGTGAATAATAATAATATACCAGATACATATGTCCTTCGATCGTATCAAGTTTTATAGAAAATTCGAAAAAGTTCTTGTCTTGCAGAATCTCTAGAATGTTGTGATATCCGGTTTTGAAGTTTAGAATTAGCTCTATACATATACAGATTAGTAGCGAAGGCGCCTAAGCATTCGCGTACAAAAGTGAAACAAATGGGGTTTTATTGGGTCTCTGCTGGTCTCAATCCTTCTTCCTCTACAGTGTTATTTCCAAAACTCACATAATAGATCCGAATTAAAATCAAAATCAAATGAGAGTTTTGGAAACACCATTATAGGGGAAAAAGGATTGAGTCCAGTAGACAGGGAAGCGTTCGCGAGTGGTGAGGCTAGTCCACGGCACACCATTAATGCTTTCCAGTGTACTTCTCTCATTTGTTGTCACTTCATTATTCATTTTTCGAAATACTTCAACCGCAAATATTTTACGGTTATGAAACTGACGTTGCGGTTTATGAAAACACTTAAATCTCCCTGGTCTCTGCAGAGCATTCTTATCTTTTGATTTTTTTTTTTCTTCTATTACTTTCAACTGATAGCTGAATGCCACAAGAACCAGCAGCAGCAATCCAATGGCTCCTCGATAAACTGCAACGACGGAAAGGAACCAGTCCTGGTGTTCGTTTCAATCCTTGTCGTACTTTCAGGAATAACTTGGATTCCCCTCCCCGGGAAAATTTACTAGAGTCGAATAAAGCATACTGTAAATCGTCCTCTGGGCAAATATCCTAGAGGAAGGGGGCATGCTTGGTCTTCATGTGAAAACCATCCTTTTCCATTCTGGCACTCGTTTAGACACAGCTATAGATCGTCTAGACGCCCAGAACGGGATCGGCTCCTTACTGGAACGATTATCTTCCCGGAAGTTGTGTGAATTCTTACAGAGTGAAGATTCACAGTCTGTCTTCCTGTACGTAACGATCGATAGTCTTCTTTTTGCTGAAGGATATAAATATAGTCAGAATAAACACAGTGACAGATACTTTCTATCACATCGCTGTCTCGAAGCTTGTCTTTTGAACTTTCGACGTTTTCCCCATCCGTTCCTTTCTTGAAAAAGAAAGTCATATGGGAAGTGAACGTTATCTATTATAAAAAAAAAGAAATGAAAAATAAAAAAAAACGGAAGTTACGTTCAGAATCAAAAACAACAGTTTCAAACTGAATTTGAATGGTAACACTGGCCGTTTGAGAGAAAGCTAGCAAAATGTTAAGAAACGTTAAAGGACTAAAATAACGTCGATGTATCACGGGTCATTTGCTGATCTGATTTGACCAATGGACTCTGTCGGTCTCTTTGTTCGCAAAGAATCAATGGTACCGAGGACGAAGAAGGAAATGAACTGCCGACAACCGAAGGATATAAATGAGCAAAATTTCATTTCATTGTAAGGGACGTTAACAAAAAGTAATTGTAAAATCAGCAAAAGACCTGAACTTTGAGATCGTGTCCTACCCTGGTGGTGCCCGGTACTGGTGGTAGGGAAGACCTGCAAACTGGAGAAGATAAGCAGTTAATCCATTACCGGTTAATTGAAGTGAATGTAGCACCCTTCTTTTCCATCCCCTTTTCAAGGGATACTGCAAGGTACTGGGTGGCGATGGTGATGGCGATGGTTCCTGGCAATCCCGCATTACACAGAGCAACCACCGGGTCCGTTCAGATCCAAAGCCACGTTCTACTCCCCTATATCTGCTACAGTTTAGAGAGTAAATGCTAAAGAAGATTCCGGTTAGCGAAGCCTGAGAGAGGGAGCTAGAGAGAGAGAGAGAGAGAGATTGAAAGATCTCGATAGGGGATGCCAGAGTTAATTTATAAAACAAAGAGCCATTATAATTATTATCGTGATGGCTGCGAGGAGAGGCGTTGTCTACCAATTAAAACTTTCCAACTCCTTGCCAGTCTCGTTGCGAATTATTCAGAGTTCACTTGAGTCGACATAGCAGTGCTATAGTTTATCGATATACCTCGATCTATTATCCTCGGCCAATTCAATTGCTGGTTCGTCATTTTAATAATAGCCCTGCTTCCTTACTTTACGGCTTACAAGGGCTACCGCCTTTAATACTAAGTGTCATTCCTGCTTTTACCAGTCGTAAGATAATGAGTTCTTGAGCCACTTGGGTAAAAGCTGCGATACAATTTTCATTAATTAACAGGTGACGTTTCTCTTCTTCTATGTAAGTCTCTTATTTCCCCTTACAAATAGTTTTAAGTCGTCTCGACGCTCAGCGTCGAAATTCATCTTAGATATCCTCTTCGAGCATCTTCAACTCTTATTCCTATCATTCGATTCGATCACCCGTAAAGTAATTCAAGCATGTTAAATCTGGTGTATGCAAAGTCCAGTGTAAAGAAAATTTCAAATTACATAACTCAACGGTTGGGATTTTTTTTCTCAAAATTCTATATAGCAGACAGTCAGCTTAATAATCCCTATTACAAAATGCTCTTGGTTGTTCTAAGAAATCGTACGGAGCCATCCGTGAAATAACGTGGAATAGAAAAATAAGCTGTACCCGAAGTGCATCTTCGCGAGAGCTTATAATATATTAAGGACGCCCTTGCACGCTTCGTAGCTGACTTCCGTTTTCCGAGAACGGCTTATTTCGTTTAACTGACGTCTTCGCTGGGCTTTGATGAAAATAATTAAAGCTTTGCAATTTCAAGACAGAAGCATCACTGGGAATGTGTTCTTAATGATTGAAGAAACGAGTGTTGCTAGTGCTCGTAGAGAATCTAATGTCTGTATCAGCCGCAGCAGCTACAGCATCAGCATTGTGTATTCACTATATAGCATAAACATTATATACAATATGATACTGAGATTACATACCGGGTGGTCCAGTTAAAAGTATCTGAATCAATTACTTATGGTGGTTAATTTTGACTGGGTCACCCGGTACATAATCCCAATCTTGTATACCTTTTATACAATATGTTAGAGGTCTAACGTGCAAGCTGCGCGTGCATCGAGCCAGCACTCCGTGAATGATTAGAACAATAATTTTATGCTTTAACATTTCTATCGACTACACGAACGCGGTTACTTTCCGATGCGCAAATTTTTTTCAATAGTAATAAAAATAATCGCACCTTCCGCGTGAAATAGGGTAATTCCGTGAGACTTTACGTATTTCCAGTACTATAGAAAAATCCAAAGCTCCATTCGCCGCAGTTTTATCCATCGGTAAAGCGAATACCAGATGAGTCTATAAATTTGAACGAGCTGCTTTCCTATTCGATCATAACTTCTCCTTATATGATACGAGAGCACCGACGCGACGCTCGTGCATATTTGAATCCCCGATATTCTTACGCGTGTTCAGCCATATAACGAAGTCTTTCAAATTGATAGTCGCATACCCGCACAGGAGGTGACTCGAAAAAGAATTTTTCCATGGAGCAAAGAAGATAGGGTAGAAGGAAAAAAAAAACAAGAAGATCGTTTGCCGCAAAGATGTCCCACTTCGCTGGAACCGGCGTCCCGGTCCTCTTCGACGGCTCTGAGTAATTTGTCTGGAACAGCGTAAAACCTGGTTCCGCTAATCCATCGTCCACGAGAAGCAATCCATAGTTTTCCAATCAGTCGGCGAGCGGGAAGCCATGCTCATTTTCCGGATGGTACGCGACTCGCCTACCTAAATCGAGAGCGGCCTGATCAACGATGCGCGGCTGACTTTGGACTTCCGCTTTCCCTCCCTACCCTCCCTCCTGCCACCCTTTTCATATCATCCATTGTCTTTTGAGTTATGAAAACAAAAGATTTAACAAAATTCTTTCATCGATCGATACCTTTGTTTTGTCTATACCATTGTCTATACCGTGTCCAGTAAGTAGTTGCTCCGTTATTGTTCTCTCGTTTCTTCCGTGCTAACTTCAGGCTGAATCCGTTCATCTTAGCAGAGATTATTTTTGATTTTTTAAAAGAATTCTGTATCCTTCATCCATATCCAGAGCGCATTCTGATTCATAGCGAAACCTGGTACATGCATATCCGCGTCTCTTCCTGAGCTTCCGAGGGGTTTGTGGAGGCTGCATTAGTTCCACAGTGGCGAACATGTGGGTTTGTGTAGTCGGCCAGGTCGAGAACGTATCTATATATCTACCAAGCAATGTATCTACCTTGTTGTCCTCGATTCTATCTTGTCTCGTATTCGTCTTCGGCAATTTAGCATGTATAATACACGTAGTACCCCTATACGAACTATTCACACAGTTGGGGTAAGTTTTGCTTTCAAATGCAGTCACACCTGAACGTCTTGATTCCATAATAGGATGGTATGATAAGTAAAAAAAAAAAAAACCTGCAAAATTCTAAATTTATAGAAAAATTCGCAAATTGCCCCAAGGCGATTGTTATCGGTGAGAGGATCGCGTGGGACTTGTTGAATGTATTTTCGATATTTTACGTGATAACATCTAAGGGTCTAACATCAAGGCTGAGTGCGTTAACTTGCGAGGGTGCAATTCAAAGTTGAGAAGTTTGCGCGACTTGGATATAGGAACGGATAACTTTGACGTGGAAATGGCTAAGGGGATTGTCAGAATTTTTTTGTGTGACAGCCTCTGACTTTTTCGAAGTATTTAATATATTACGTTCGGATTATTCGAGTGCTCTGGCCCTTTATTGGGTTGGATTTTGCAAAGTTTGCAAGATCTGCAAGATATCCGTACGGCATACGCTTCCAGCAAGGATCGCATGTGAAAATTTTGCCAATCTTTTTTTTTTTTACCTCTATCGATATTCCAGCGTTATCCTTTGTACGTGCATGTGGCTGCTTTTAGCCTGTGCTTCTTTCGTACTTGTTATCATGCAAATTAATCCCACCCATCAAGGCTCTTCTACGGGCATATCGTTCTCAACTGGCTGTACCTAGCTAAAGGAGTGCATCTCGGAGATTTCACGTGGAAGAAAAAATGGATCGTTTAACGTACTAAATCGACCACTTAACTCGTTATAAATTGCGCAATAAACATCATTAATGTTTTACCAAACGATTTCCTTCTCGTCTTCACAGGCTCGACCAGACTTCAATTTAATCTATTCCCGCACGTTATTAAAACTCAATTCTTAATGTCACTCGCCATGTATTTCGTCTCTCGAATAAATTTTCATTCGACAAATTAAATTTCCCAGGACTCACTGCTGGTATGGTAAAATCGATAAGAAGCGTGGCTCAAAGGAAAGCAGAGGTTGACGGATAAAAATCGCAATTAATTACGTGAGAAACATATACAGTGGTACGATAAAAGAGGGTCGATGGGTGCAGTAGCTCGGCTGGCATAAATTACCAGGGATGCTGGGATATACGGCAATTTAAGCGGGCTTAATTGGTATCCGATAAAAAATGCAATCCCTATCCAAAGTATAGAAGAACAAACGAGCATAGGGTGTAAAAAAACCATGGATTTCCTTATTTCTTCGATTGTACTTGAAATCTCGTTTCTCATTTTATATTGTTACCACTCAATTTTTTTTATCGATCATTATTTCCTCTCTCCCATCCTCCTGCGAGCACGCTCGATCGGTCAGCACTTGTTTCCGAAAGGGGGGCGTGTATTCTGTTCTCCGAATGGAGGGAAGGTGCCTGGTATAAGTCTACTAGAAAAAGTTGAGCTATAAACAATCGAGGCGATAAGCTGTCCGCGAAAGGGAAGGCGGCGTAGTACGGCGTCGCCGTCGGCGTCGACGTTAGACTTTAGGTTGGCCAGGCAGAGAGCAACAGCCCACGTCAATCGTTATAAATGGCAATGGATTCTGCCAGGATTTGTTGTGCGAGTTTCACGTATTCTTATATAAATAAAATCTAGAATGGCCAATCCCAACGAATGCCCTTACACATTCCGCTCGTAAAGCTGAATTATGTGTAAAGCAGGACCCAAACTCTCCCCTACTACGCAATAGTAAAAAGTCGAGCGGTATCAAAGGAGCCTCGAGATTTCGATTCGTTAAGAAATACGATGTCGATCGAACGCTTATTGGTTTGCCTTAGGGATTTATCGGCGTGAGAATTTTTTCAGATAAATCCCTTCACGAAGAATGGGAGGATGCACGAAAAAACGTTATCTAACAAATGTAAAATATAGCATGCACAAAAATCCATGTAATATTCTTTTTTTTTGATTTCCAAATTTATTCATTACTTCGCTCCTACTCTTTTCCCCCTATAATATTCATTTTCTCCTGTGATCTCTCTCTTGATTTATACCTTTAAATTTCTCTCTTCCATTGGTCCCTGGTTCACTGCCCTTCTAAATACCTTAAAACGCTTTATTTTCCTGGAGATTATTTCGCAGGACGATAAATCACCTAAAAGTAGCAGGAGCCTTGCAAGGACACACATTTGGCATAGGACACCAGTCGTGACGCAAATCCGCGTAAGAGATGTTTTTGCCTTTGGACCAGAAAACAGGGTGTTCCTATATCTCTTTGAACGTGCTTTTATTCACTTGGTTACACGCTACCAGCCATTTTGACCTGTCACCTTTCCCTGCATAATCAGTTCCTTCGTTTTCAAATTGACCTTGTGTTTTAGACAAAGGAAGTTGGTACATTTCACAGTAATAAGATTGCCACACGTGACACATCTAACGTTTAATCGGTTCCGATTAGCAACTGGGCATGCACGTTCGAGACAAGGGCTATTCGAGAGTTGAAAGTCTCGCTTTACAACGTAAACAGGGAATGTTAACGGGTGCAGGTCGGTAAGGAGAGCTCGTAAAATTTACGAGCGGTTTCGTGGATCCTAGCTTAAAGTTGCACTATCCAAGTACGCGACATAAGGATGGCAGCTGTTAAATTTCCTATGTTTAACTATACAGTTACCAGACGAAAGACGGCTTAATACTTACCATAGAAAGTAGAAAGAAAGGTTCATTTTGAATGTGGATACTGATTGAATAATAATAATATTATAATGGATACATTACAAGTAGTCGAAGACTTGAATTTGTCATTAAAGTAATTTCAAAGGATCTGACAAGTACTTTTAATAGTTAGGTATTCCGAGAGCGAATCTTCTTTTTTCTCTTTCAGGTGAAAGCGTTAGCTACCTATTACTTCAACTACACTATACCGCTCGTGTATTTAGTTTGGTGCTTTTATGCGAATACGGATAAACAACTACTGGTCTTTTGATAACTCTATTGTGAATTCAGAATTGTCAATGAGAAAATTTGCGGTTGCAAAATATACATAATCTGATTGTGAGTTCTGTACGAACAGGAGAAACGTACTATAGAGTACAGTATAGTGGGGTATGATATAATATAATATAGTATAAGTATATTACAGTATAGCACAGCGTGGCATAGCAATTTAACCGGGAAATATCGTTGCTTTAGTAGAGTTTCCCATTCCGAGATCTCTTCTTTCAGAATTCTCTTAGGATTCCAGGACGCTCTGCGTCTCGCTGAGCGTCGCTATTTCTTCATTCTTCTTCGGTATATCCTCCCTTCCCACCTCTACGAGAACGTGGAGAATCGAGCGAATAGCACGAGAAAAACAAATTTCCAGTAAAAAGACTACCCTAAATAATTACATCTCGGCGCCTTTGCTGGAAGCCGCCCAATGCATCTTCGTTTCCTTGCCAAACGTTCCCGTCGCCTCTATACCGCCCTTTTCACTTCGCGCCTTGTTTTCAACCGCTGCTTAGAATTTTCACTGGTTTCCGTCACTTTACATTCAACAGGATCATTCAGCGTGAGACGACCAGCCGTCGATTTTTATTGTGTAATATTTTATTTTGATTTAGCTTTGTCAATATAAATGCAGCATAGTGCAGACATATTAGTGCTTCCGGAAACTTACGAAGGTAGCGGGGATAGCAATTCGAGGCAAAAGATCCTCGAAGCAATTGCTATTAAAATGAAGAATCCGCTATCAGAATAAAAAGTTTGTAGGAAAGTAGGCTTTGTCGCAAAAACAGCTGATCCATTATTCATTTCCGTATGTAACGAAGGTTTTTTCCACATTTTTACTTTAGGTGCACCAAATAAGAGATACAGGAGCGACAGAGAGAGAGAGAGAGGCAGGCAGGGAGTGATAGTAAAGAGGTACAAGAGAGATGAATTTTGGAAAGTGAATTTTAGTAAGCAGAAAAGGGGCTGGTACCAAGAATATTCTATCGCTACGTGATAGCGGCCATATAATAGATTCCTTTCTTATCCCGTAGAGCTATAACGGCAGCATCCCTATATCCTATCTGATGGGACATGGATATACACTCACCGTTCGTCTCTACGTTGTGTTTACGACAGGACCAGCTTCAACAACCCCCTAGTCCCACTCTGTCCCTTAGCGTAGCAACATCCACATCATTCTCAATCTCGATCCATGCGTCTACCGAGAAAGAGCGAGAGAGAAATTCAGAGATAAAGGAGCCAATGAGGAGATTCCCTCATCCTCGGAATCTTTGTCTAATTTGAGTTAGATGTCGATTATCCCTTCCTCCCTCCACTCCACGGTACTTCTATCTTCATATGAAAGATTTCATCGAGATATTCAACCCTTTTGCTTTTTATCCTCGTCTCGTGATCCTTGCGAGAGATACGTATAAATGTTCAGGTGGGTTCTTACGGTGTCTGACTGAATCAGAGTATCGTCGCTAGGAGAGACGTAGACAAACAACCAGACAGACAGAGGGATGAAATGACAAGCCACATAACATTTCTATGTGTCCTAGCCCACTCAGGGGATTAAACCGTCATCCCCCTGTGCATACTAGGGCCGTAGTACATGTGTACCGAGCAGTAATTAGGTCGGCCATATGTTTTACCTGGTACCCTCTATATGTCGTCTGTCTCAATTCTCTCGCTCGCTTCGCACGCTTACTGTCTTAACGCGAAGTTTCCTCAATCTTCTCATCAACCACCATAGACCCTGTGACACGGAACATCCTTTTCGCATTTTCTCATTTTGCAAAGTATTTTCATCTCGTGTTCTCAGAAGAATCTTTTGAGAAATCGTTCAATGTGAAATCGGGGATGGTAGGGGGATATGGGTAGCGTTAGACGAGCATCCTATTTCCAAAGGCATTTCGGTAGAGACTTGTTCTCGCTCACTTCGACGTCTCTCTGTTCCTCTGGACGGCTGTGTGTGTCGGCGTTGGGGTGGCTGAGTGGGTGGCTGGCTGACTGCATGGCTGACTCTCCCTTATTCGGCTCGTTCCCTCGATTAACGTAAGTGCCAGGATTATCTCGGCGGAGCAGAGCCCATTAAGCGTACGTATGCATATCGCGGTACTGTCTCGGGACATGTAAGTGCACCCTCGAGTAGGTAATAACGTGAATTCATTCGAGGAGTAGGTTGCACCAAGAACGCGAGTTACATACATCCAGCAGCCGAACGATGCAATATGCAGGTATAACAGTACACTCGTCCTACAGTGACGTGATGTCTTATCGCTTTTTGCAAGCTCTCGCTGTCTCTCTGCTTCTCTTTGGGGACGTCTCGGCGAATAAGCTGGCAAGATTCAAGGGGTACAAGAGGATGATGAATTTCAAGCTTTTATAACAAGCTCTGACTAGCTCTGCTCACTGCTCTTAAGAATTTCCCAGAGGTCGAGAGGAAAAATCAAAAAGCTTTCAAGGTCCTCCCGATATCTTGACCTCGTACAAGGGCCGTTCCATGCCTATAATATCTGACAGATTTGGTCCTTCTTCAATCATATCCTGTATAAACTGACTATGTACTTTCTTGGGTCGGTTTTCAAAAAAAAAAGAAGTTACATACATCCTTCAGAGTTATTTTTTCGAATTTCGACTGTTCACGTCACGAATTTCTGTGGGGCTCAGCAGACATATCCAGATTCTGAATGTCTTAATGTTTTATCACTAAATATTCAGATATAGTTTAAAACGTGGGAGTTTGAAGAGACGTTCTCAGTATCGCGAATCAAAGGACGCAATTATGTATATTCAAGAGCGGTTTAGTACGCCCTTGATTTTCAATAAGATGAAGCTGCTTTTTAGATATTCCTCTATGCCAGTCTAGCAGGGTCAACGTTGAATGGCGAAAGTCAAATATCGAAAGGCATTTATCTCGCTGATACGACCTTAAAACCAGTCGAAATAGTCTAACGTATAAATAAGGGAGTTACTCGAAACAATATGAGTCCTTAATGGAGTACTTTATGAACCTAACTCCTAACTCTCTAGTGCGCCTCTAGAAGGCCTACTCGTAAATATATCAAGAAAGCGGTCTGACGTTTACGCGAGTTCCCTAAGGAATTATAATTAAATCACAACGAAATGACTTCTGTAGAGACCCTGTAGGTTCCCTTGGGTTTACCGTGGAGACCATGTGTTACGCACGAGAATACACCTACAATGTTAGCTTTCGACTCCAGTCACACACATCGTACACTGATCTTTTGACATTTCCCAAAAGACCCAACCGTGATTTTTCCACTGGACTATCTCCCTTGATCATCCTTAAATATATCAGTGGCAATTATACAGTGTTAATGGGTATCAGGACACGATTCCTTCTATCCTGGAGAAATTCCTGGCAGCAACAAGTTTACCACTGGGAGTAGCACTCGGGGCAATGGTAATTGGTATGCCTATTTGCGGAAGCCACAAAGGATCAACCGGAAGCAGAGTGCGCGTGAATGATTTGCATGAGATTGGATATGCAATAGGGAAATTCCACGAAAATATCTAATCTATTTGTGAGAGAGAAGTGGGGGAAGGTAGAGGGTGGGTGTTTCCGTAATGTTGTGGATATACAGTACTTGTCGGTACGGCGCTAGGTAACGACGTTCGAATTCGGAAGTTGCGGGCATTGGGAATGTCAGGAAGCAGAGAGGGATGGAACCATCTTGCAATGGCTGCTGGTGTACATATACGTATAGGGGTACACGGTACTAGTAAAGAGTAGCTTGTGGCTATTTATTATCCCTATTATCCCACCTCTGACCTCACTCTCTCCCAAGGGATGGTTACAACACCTACCCTCCTTCCTTTTCGCTTTTGCTTTTCATCCCCCTGATCCCCTCACAGCCAATGGCACGGCGCCGCTTCGATATACAGGTCGTATCGATACCCTATGTCTCGTTCGAACCTGTTTCATCGTGTTTTATTGTCCAGTTATCGCTGAAGTATGTCCAGCCTTATATACAAACTTATAACACTTATCTAGGGGGAAGTATTGGCAAGCGTGCCATTTATTGGCGACTTTAGTTTTACTTGGGTGTTACAGAGTTAGTTAAATCAGTTTATTTTTTTTTTTGTACACTTGACTATTGTTAGGCTCACTAGGTGAACTTTCGTTGGGGATCATTATTTCTTTCTTCAGTCGACATCCAACTTTCTGAATGATCCGGAAAATCCGAAGAGATCATCACCGGTTACGGCTGGTCCAGGTCGACGCGATTCGTCCACGTTTACATTCTGTTGCTCGATGAACCATGGTCGCCATTCTTCCAATTTTTCCCGCCACATGTCTACGTCGAGTATGCCGTAGTATAATACAGTAATTACTATGTGTATAGTTTAAATTGAAATAGGAAGTCATGGGAAATGCCATGTGGAAAATTGAAAATGGGACGAAGGGCTCAATTGATTTAGTTTGTTCACCTGATAGTTTCTCCATGGATGGCTGCTCGCCGCCATAATCCTTTGGCAGTACGGATCGCGTTACGAATTCATACAGGGAATCAAGTCCGGAGGAATGAACGTGGATCTGTGAAGGATTCCATCTAGTTACACGAAGTGTCCGTATTGGATATCGAGAGAACATTTTTACTTACCCTGGAGGAAAGTTTTGGCTTTATTGCCGACTTGATTAAGGTAACTATACGGTCGACGAATGAAGGAGCATTGATAAAATGAATTCCCTTGATCCTTGCTCCGTATGCTTTCTGTAAAAAAAAAAAATTCAACTTTTTGTACTTTACAAGGATGAGTTTCTCGGAAATTGACGAAATTACGGATACCTTGTATGTAGAAAAATCGATATAGAATCAGTGTTATCGTATCGAATCATTCAGCCCTTAATGGACTTCTATCCTATCCTCGAATAAAGGTTTCTCAGTCGTGAGTAATAGTCAAGTAAATTGTGATCCGTATATCGAATTTTTTTCACGGTCTATTAAGCTTCCTCGTTGTTAGAAAATTTGTGAAAGGGAAACGTGGGAACTCAGGAATAATAGTGTAATACATTGAAACTCAGTAGTATAAAAATCGCAACGTCCTTCGAGCTGTGGTGAATAGGGGAGGGGACACCAACGTCATATCAATAAAAATTTCACGAAGTCCTCTACACGAATTCGCGCGTGACGTGGATTTTTTTAGAAACAGGTGAAAATTACGAACTAGTATCAACTCTACAATCTGACATTGTTAAAACGATTCGGTCGTGCGTAAAATGTTTGAGACTCAAAGTGAACAAGAATTTGTTCGAATTGCCATGAAAAAACTAATATAATGCTTGTATTGCAGCTTTTTGTGTTTACTAAAAATATAAGATCTATCTACATTTACCGTAGCAGCCACTTCGCATTTTTTAAGAATCGTAGGCGTGAGCTTAGCTAGATGAGCCAGTCGCATTGCCGAAAGATCATAAATGTAAATCTCCCCTAAACTGCGACATTCGGACACGCGAACGTCGCCGACCATAAACGTGTACCTGTTCGAACGTAAAAGCACATGTTTATAGATCCATTTGAAAAAATAGGACAAATAAAAGGTGAAAATAATGAAAATAGCAAGAACAAAAGTTAAAAAAAAAATGAATAACATTTTTTTTTAAATAACTCAGTGTAAAACCATACTTGAAAAAATTCCAGGGAATAAACTTAGCAGCGTCATCGTCGATCACTCGTAAAATCGATACTCGATAATTTTCTGGAGTCAATTTCGGTAGGCAAACCCATTGGCTGAAAAGGACAAAGGAATTTTTATTTTCTATAAACCTTCTATCGTTATCGTCTGCTACGTGTGCAGTGTAACCGTAAATATAGCAGTAGATGAAAGCTTTCTAAGTACATCCTCTCCTGAAGTAAAGTAAATTTCCTTAGTGCGTTCTCTTGCTACGTACAGAGTATCCTGCAGGGCGATGATTGCAGGGCTCAGTGGATCTCTCTCTGCGAAAAGCTCTGGTACGAGACGCCTGACTGTGTAATACATGTCCAGTTTCTGTTTTGCTTGCTCCAGGCTCAGTTTCGCGCCGATCAGAAAGTACTGTAGTCTGGCTTCCGGTATATCTAGGAAATACAAAAATCCTGTATTAGGATAAACAACCAACAATCAAGAGGATGGGATTCTACAATAGATAAAGAAAGAGTGGAGGGTAGACTGAAAGGGAAGAGGAAAACATGAAAGAATGGTAATAGAGGAAAATCGTGGGTTCTCAACGTCAATAGCGTCACTAGCGAAGCTTCCGATTCACAGAAGAAGATTTTGTCATTATTGCCAACTCGAGACCGCAATTTGCACGTCAGGGGATCGTCCAAGGGGTGGTAAATATTTGAGTGGTTATTGACCAAAGGATATTCAGCAGACCTTGGAAAACGTTCACGAACTTTCTTTAATTTGCTCGGTATCTATCTCTTTCTCTTCTTGTCTTTTTCTATTTTTATCAATTTTATCTTCACCCTTTGTAAAGGATCTATTATTGGAATTGAATTACTAAGGGTAACTTACTCCTTTAGTCATTATATCAGCTCTATATCGATTCTAGTCTGGTTGCTGTTATATGTCTGATTATATAATAGAATAACGGAGTCAAGACAATCTTAATACTATTAGGTGAATAGGGAACTGATGGAATAGAGGACTCTCGAAAACCTTGAAAATTCAAAGGTTTATCGAATTCAGTATTCCACTTAAGAACTAACGTTCACAATGATACAGAAAAGTTATTTCACCAAGGTGTTGTAATGACTTTCTTCGCAATTACCGTTTTCTTTTACCCGCAACTCTTTTACTAACGATTCACCTTAACCATTATTATTCAAAGTTCAGATCACCAGAACCAGAGCTTATTAAAAATCCAGTTATCCGCTTTGTCAAATAAACATTTTGTAAAGAATCTGTCTGATACTTCTATAATCCATCCCTCGCTATATAATTACACCCTAAAGTTAAAAAAATACTATAAAGCGAGGAAAGGGTAAAAAATGAACTTGAAACCTTGAGGAAGGTGCGACTGCATCCTTAGCCAATCTTGAAGTTTCTCCCGAAGATCCACTAGCAGTTTTTCATTTCCACCTAAAGCACTGCAAACTTCGTCGATACTGCACGATTCCAGTAGTTTCGACATTCTTCTCTGAAACCCTTCACGACCTTCTTTATTTTCCTTAGTTTTCAAACTTCTACGCTATTCAGCGCTTTATTGGCTATTTTAAAATCGGTCAGAAATCACCGTTACTCGTGTTCTCAAAGTATTCAAAATTTTTTTTTGGCTGATTGAATATTATTTTTTTAAACGTAGCCGGACAAACGTTCAAGTAAGACTGAAGTTGTAAAATGCTCGGCCGGTTAGTTTGAGTGTTAACGGTACCGGTTTTGCGCAACGCGCGCCTTGAGCGCAACGAGTATAAGAATACTTTAGCGTTATGATCGATGCGTGAGTATAATCTTAATCTCGAATTTGCAAGGTGAACGCGTCGATTTAGGCGAATCGTGTCGTTTCGTTGCCGACGAAGTGCGTGAACCTACCTGAATATGAATTAATGATAATTTGTTGTCCGACAAGTTTACTGGCAATTTTGAATTAGAGTATCTTATTATACGTTCCGTATACACGTAGTTAAATGATCGTTCAGAGAGTTAAATTTAAAATACATAAAGGTGCGATTAATGCGCTTACATTCTTCTTCTTACATTTTCATCTTTGAATCCTTACTGACATATTTATTGCATTATTCTTCCGGTAAATGTATTATGTCATTGGGCATGAGGGTTACAAGCTCTTATTAATAATTTAATATCCCATTAATCCGTTGCTCTTTGTCACCTTGGATAACCGCGAAATTCAAATATCCAATAAGAAATATTTTTATCCACGTCTCGTAGGACTGATTGAAAGATGTTTTCAGCAGCCACAGACGACAAGGCGCGTTATGTTATGTTATGTTTTGAAAGGGAAACTGACGTGTTTCACTTAACCATGAAAATAATGCATTATTATGCGCAGCGTACCAGCATGTCAGAGAGGAAGGTCAGTTGTGGAAACGTGCTCGACTATACCAATACGTTTATTTTCCTGTTAGCTTGTTACTCGTTGGAATAGTAAAAAACATAAAAGAAACATTTTTTCAACATTTGACGTACATCAGAGTTTAATAAAATTTTCATATTGAGTAACTAATAAGATACATCAAGCAGATATACTATTTTTTATATTTCACGATTTAGAGAACAGGAATACGTCGATTAGAAAATGTCCCGGGGCTAGGATACAGTTCCACTTTAATTGTATTAAAAATAATATACATGTATACGTAGTGTTGGAAATGGATGAATTCCCAGAACTCATGATGGCGACCCTGACATGCTATGTTATGGCTAGAGGGTGGCACAAGGAGGGGAGAAGCAAGGAAGAGCTATGAGGAGGTTGGAAAACAAAGTCAGTCGTTGGTAACAAACCGTAATACTCTGCAGAACTTTATTTTTGATTACAATAACTGACTGATCATTTTCTTAATTAAACCAGTGTTTTTTATTTCTGTAAACTTACATGCATATATATCCTAGTAAAATTGGTATGTAGATGGTACTATTAGCGGCACGTCATGAGCCGTGGCTTTCCCTGCATTTATGTAAAAACTATCCTAATAGATATTGCTTAGAAAAATCCATTTATAAATGATAACGCGGTATCCAAGAGGTCGCGTGTGACATTCAGGAGTATTGGAGTGTAATGAAAAATCTATAAAAATTATGGAAATGGAATAATGTATGCAAAGTGTTCGAGCATTGATTAACTTTTTAGTATCGTTATAATGCACGTGTACAATACCCCACGAATGTTTTATACGTTTCTGTCGATTTTCTGGGAAGCGTTCTATACCGTTATTCGATTTCTTCCAGTATATTATTCGGTGAAGGTTACAATGGTGGGACGTCGGATCCATCAGCTTATCTCCGTTTTCAATATTCCTTTATCCAGAATACATATTTCGTACCCAAATTGATTGATAAGGCATCTTTGAAGTTAGGTGAAAGTTCTGTCTCTTACGTTTAACCGATACGAGCGTGACGTCAAATGAGATAAGAAATATGCAACACGTCATTGTCGTCTGATAACCCTGTGAAAAATTCTTGAAAGACGGAGTGAAGCGTGTCAGCGGAATACAGGGAGAAAGAGATCCCGTGCTTAAGGGAGGACTTGCTCCCGCAAGCGAGATGGAGTATATAGAAATAAGGGTAGGTTAAAGGATGAATGTCACAATGGGGTTGAGGGGCGAGAGGGGAAACTGTTGCGAAATGGGAAGCTGTGCCTGGTCAAAGCTTTCCAATTTCCTGCGGGATGTGCATCCCGTGGGAGGACCGTGAGGATCGCGCGAGATCCGTACGTTGAAAGGGCAATAGGGTACCAGAGAGCGTAAAAGTCAAGTGGAACGTCAGGGATACACGGTATAATCTGGAAAGAGAAGAAGGGAGAGCAAGGATGGAGCCAAGATACGGAGAAGCATTGCTTAAATAACAAAATAGGGTGACCTTATTAAAAGTTTAACGTGCGCGTCCTTACGGTGGGCCTGACTGTGCTAGAAGAGCCTAAGTGTCATCTACATATTCATGTCTGCCAACCCTCACGTGGCTTTACGTTCGCTAGTACAACTTTACTATGGAATAGGATCGAGCTTGGTATCAATGATATGCATTGGTTATCAGTGAGAAGCTGGACTGATGCATTTCGAATTTAAGAAAGGTTAGGCATTTTTTAAACCGGTAATTATAGGGTTGGAGAACATAGCTTTAGAATTTAAAAAATAATTTTTCTTTATTGTTGGCACAAGATTCTTTTATGGCGCTCAATTTGCATAGGTTAGTGGAATAAATTGTGCCAGACTTGATATTACAAAGGTGTTAGTAACCGTAAGAGCGTCGCGACGCATGATTTGAAACAAGACGACCCTCATTGAGAGAAAAGGCATGGACACGACATCTGTTGACATTTAAAACGATAACATTTAATTCGTCGCCCGTTCCAACCACTCGCTTAATTAATGAAGGCGGCGGACTCTAGGAAGCCGTTAGGAAGGTTAAGGGCGCGGAAAATGGACGAAATGGCCATGTTGGCAGGCACTGCCCACTCGTTGTGACCACGTGTTCCTAATAGGCTGCCACTGCTGCTACCACTATTTCCTGTTCCTTTCAGCGTCATGATACTCATCCACTGATGTTGGACCTGGACCTTTCGAAAGTGCTGAAAGTTTTGGGAAAACGAGGGGCATGACGGATGAAACGGACACCGGCCCATCTTTTAGGAACAACCCTTAACGCGCAATGCCTTGTTAATTTTATTTCGAATACCCTCGATTTTCCGGCATGGGAGTGCTACAGATTACCAGACACGTTTACGCATCCTTTCGGCTGTGTAATAGACAGTTGTTAAGTATTATGTAGAGGCTATTGCCATCTGCAGTATTTCACTAGTACCACAGCAGAATTAAAGGTTAAACGTTATAAAAGACATCTGATTTTATCATTAGGCAAAAGTCGTCCTTGCGAGATACAAGGATTACAAAGATTTTGTAAAACGCATGCGTACAGAATGAGAAATAAAATTGCCATAATAAAATTTCACATCACGGCTCGCTACTCTAAAACCAATTAACGGGTTCTTTTAATTTTTCAAAAGTCACCATTGAAAGAGCATGGAAGAGCTACGAATTATTATCGTTCGTTATGATTCAAAGGAACAAAGAGAAAGCTTTCCGTCCGTCAAAATCACCTTAGCCCATCAGCATTCTTTCTGAGACATTAAATAACCTGATCTCTTTACAAAATTATATCGATGCGCATGATAGCTGGTAGGCGGGTACAAGGGTCCTTGTGATATAATAAATTATAAAAAAAAGGGGCAAGACTCTTTAAAACGTAAACTGCCGTCGTTTCCTCGTTCTAGAGTACTTCGCGGAAGGACCCTCTAAAGGAAGTACCTTAAATCTTAGTGTCGTAGCAAAGCGAGTATCTTGTAAGGTTGAGTTACCCTTGCGTCGATAAGGGCATCGTAAAGGGACAGCCTAGCTGGAAATTGGGTTGCTCGACTGTCTGATACTTTAGCCTCTTTTGACACCGTGAAAAAGACAGAGGCAGAAGAGAGCGTAGAAAGCGGCCAAAGGTTTTCCTCATTGGCAAGTAAATGTCATGAAATAAAAAGTAATAAGGTGGCGCTGCTGGCATTTGTCTAACAAGACTGAAATTGATGCTGGACCGAGTCAAGGGAATGGCACTCTTCGAGACTTAAAGGGAAGTAACCTTTGAACGAATAAAACTCCGTTTTAACCATACTAGAAACAGACCAAAGTGTAGATGTAACTTACTATAGTAACGGTACTAGGAAATTCGGTAGAACTCATGCATATTCACTGCGCTTTCGACGGCTTCAAACTCGAAAGGTTCCGGGATGGAGATCGCGTTAAAACGGATTACTCCTTACTATCAAATTCTCGCGCGTTCTCATCACGGGACAGAGAGATCCGTTATAAGTAAGAAGAACGACGATTTTACGCAGAAACGTCCAACCAGTAAAAATCCACTTTAATCGATTTGACAAAAATCATTCTGGTTCAAATACTTTTTAAAAGCTCTAGTCGAAAGTCTGCGGAAACGAAGCATCATGCAAATCAAAGGAACGAAATGCCTTAAAGATATATAGATCGGAAGGGATAGAGATATTTAGATACAAAGTAAAATCCCAAGAGAAAGCGATATTTAAATTTATCCTTGATCTTTCATTCCTCGTGCGTTTCCCTCTAACAGGAGATTGGTGGCGTACCACTGCCCTCTTGGCTTCTTCTCGCCTAATATCTCCGTTATTATTATCATTAAGGGTAATAGGTTGGCGGATAGGAGGTCTGATTAAACCGGAAGTAATCTCTGGAAGAGAGCTGTCGCCAAGCAGTTGTAGAGAAACGAGGATACCAAAATTCTTCTCGTGCTCCCGTATTCAGAATTTTACTCTTTTTTTTAGGGTCTTTTTTATTTTTTTCGTTATTTTATCATTTTCTTTTTCACTTTTTTTTTTTACGAATAGAAAGGTCAGTCGACTGGCGACTACGGACAATGGGCAATTTTCTGGTAAAGTTCGAGGGAGAAGTTTGAGCCTGGCTCGCGACGATTAGATACGCGGCAGGTAATGGCCGAGGTCCAATCTGCATTCGTAATGACGGACGTGGAAGGTGACGCAGTGTCTGACCTCGGCACAGGGACATCGGCCATCTATTAACCCCTCGGGCCATACGGGCATAGTTCGGCCCCCTCCCCCTCTCTCTCTCTCTCTCTCTCTCTCTCT
>JARPRG010000537.1:1098956-1131380 GCA_031001745.1 Hartigia nigra
ATATATATATATGTACATAGTCACAGTGAGTCTTTATTCAGTTAGCAGCTTAACTACATCTCCCGGAAAATGTCGGGATTAGATTAACCTGGGAATAGAATAGTCTCTAATCGAGTTTATTTATTGGCAGATACCACAGTGAGCAAATAATTCAGTGATTCTGATCGGCTTGACGATAGAATGACGATATCTAGGCAAATTGGATAGACAGTCCCGGTGCTCGTCGAAGGGAGTTATGGAGCCAATGAAATTTCATAGGCAAGTCGAATTATCTTTATTAGTGTCCAATTGGTTGGATCTGTTCTCTACGTGCAATAATACCGATGACCGCAACATTTAATTTCCCTAAGTGGATGGCGTTTGCGTCTTCTTTAAGGAAGAGCTCAGCTGATCTTGATCGAGACTGAAGATCTTGTTATCTACCCCTATAGATTTTATTTTAAGTGCTAAACTGTACTCTTCTTCGCTCCTCGGAAATTCCAATAATAGAAATTCACCATTTTATTATAGATTGCGAGTCTGCTGAGTGCACAATGGCAATACGTTTAGACAGCACTATTTAATCGGATTCCGCGTGACATTTGTTCGAAGTTAGGGAACTCGACGACAAGGGCACTTTTCCTAGTGGGATAGGGGAGGGGAGCGGCGATGCATTAGAAAGTATAATGCTTATGTTTTATAGATCCTCACAGGGACCAGGCGGTGCACCGCAGCAAATGCAAGTTTAGATTTTGCATAGAAGAAGTTGCGCACGCGCCCATTGACCAACCCCCATTGTTTCGCTCTGTTTGCCCCGTTCATCCTGCTCCTTCCAGTCAACTGAAAATTTGCATCCAACTACGATATATCTGCCGTTGCATCCTGCTGACTCGTGCGGCTACCCTCCGATGCATCCCCTTGCATCCCCAAGTGTTTGCTTAACTCGAATCAGGAAATTACACGATACTAAAACTGTGCAAAGAGGAGAATCGCTCGAGGTCTGCTGAAAGCCATTGGCAAAGTCATTGAATTTTCGCAAAATGCTTTTGCAGTTTTAGAAATATAGAAAGCAGAGAGTATAATCATACCCATACAAGAAACATTCATAAAAATGTAATAACCGGATACCTGAGAGGTCGAAGGGCTTTACTGTCAGAGGAAGACTTTAATTTTACAAAGTGACATACGTTACAGAGGAGAAGCCTAGACGCATGTGTAAACGGGCTTATATCCTCATCAGGAGTGAGGCGTCGAAAGGCTACAGTACAATGACGTAAGAGCATTAGAGTAACAGGGTACCAGGATACGGATGTATGTACACTGGTACAGAGGTACCTATCAAATATTTACTTGATAATATATACTGGTGTCGAAATATAAGGGATTGAATATATGAGGTGTATAGGGGTGCGTGAAAAATTGTTCTTTCGTTTGATATTTAATTATTTATACAGTTAGCCGTATCCCACGGGAGCGTTTCGCGTCATTACGTTTAAAAGCATTGCAGACTATTATCGAATTACCCTGGGTAACATCTAACACGGGCTTCTTTTTACGAGGCCAAGGGATGCTACGATCTAAAGGGTATCTTGGGGTGAGACCCAGTCAACCAGGGTAGAATGGATCATCTAAAAAGCAACGTCCTGACACTGTCGACGACGTTCTCGATGCCGCCTTCGCGTTAACCATTCAAAAGCCATTGTAGCCGAAGGAGATTGCATCGGGCGTCCCTTTCGAATCGGGAAACGGGATGACTTTGAGGTTCTCGAGGGAAGCAACTACGGCTACGGGGCACAATGTGTTGATTGGAGAGATCAAAGCTTCGATAGGAGGCAACTTCGCTACGCTGGACAGAAAGTATTTAATTATTCGCTATTCGAAGAATGCAGGGGTTGTTCTCTCAAAAAATTCTCGCTCTCTCTTTCTCTTTAGCGTATACGTTCTCTTTTACGTGGTCGCATTTTTATGTTGCCGGTATTTATATATACATATATATAGGAGCGCATTGCAATATGGAAGACAATGATTGTTCACATGGTGTATCTGAATATCGAGCTTAAAAATTTCGAAGAATTTTACAAAAAATATTTGTTCGATTATTGGTCGCAAGTCGGCGTTGTTGTCAATCGATAAATGTCATCATCCCCTCGTGAAAATTACAAAGCTTTCAAAGGGTGACTCGTCGAGGGGAGAAATTAAATTTTTTTCGTTCTTTACCTTTCACCAATCATTCAACATCGATTTATGGGTTTTTTTTTCAATTTAAAAGAAAATCTTTATAGCCACGTGTATATTGGGATCTCCTTTTTATGATCGCCCTTGTTACTCTTTCGATGAAATCATTTTGATCAAACAACACGATTAATAATTTTGTTCTGAACCAGTGTGTATCCATCGATCTTCGCACGGGCTCGGGGTGCTTCGTCGACCTCCGGAAAAGCTCGGGGCTACGGGGGGTGGGGCGTCGAGATTTCACTCTGTAGCGACGTTATTCGACGAACGGCGCCCGTTGAGTGCGTCGACTCTCCGCCGGCTCTCGTGAAACTTACGCGTGGCACAGGATCTCTTGTGCTCGTCTGTGCTCTCCTGTGCTCGGGTAACTTTGTTTTAGCAATTTGCACACTCGAAATCATACGCATACGTGTTTTGCGATTATTCTTCTGTTGACATTTTTACATAGATTCGCGTAGGATTCAATTCGTTGAGACGTGTCAGTTAAAACTATTAAGACAATTTGGTTTTGTACATTTTTGAATGTCGAGACGCGTGGTTGACGTGCTTATAAAGTTTGGTTCGTATAGACTCGAACTAAAATTGCTTTTCTAAGCAAATATTTGTTTATTATACAAGTGGTTCTGAAGCGAAATGATTGTTTACTCGTTCGCTATGAAAAGCTTTTAAATAAATTGAACTTCTTTTATGATTTGGTAATACGAGTCATGTGCAAATATCTTTCATTTTTCTAGTTATTTGTTTTATATTCGATTTGTACCCTGCCATTGAGTCATATCAGTGTCATATAACTTAATTAGGTTATTTCGTCGCAGATTTCGGCACAGGTTAAGACAGCGAGTCTCAATTAACCTAAAAGGTACTTAAACGATGCGGGACATTGATTAATAATTAATACAGAATAGTGTCATTGGATTAGAAAATTATTGAGAAAGTGAAACGGGTGTGTTGTGATTTGATAATTCAATGGACTTGTCAGAATAAACGGATGCGAATTGCTCGATTTCGGTTCGTGTTCATCCTGGAAAAATTGTGCTTGGATATTCTTACGTGTTTTTCGGACAACTCTATTGTCTCTGGGTGTCGATTAAGTTTTTATTTTGTGAGTGTCCATCGATTGACACGTTTGCCACGGTTTGTTAACCCATCGCTATCGTTAACGGGGTCGTAAAATAGAAAAAGGAAAAAAGTGTTAATTCGCGAGTGCATACAGAGTGACTCGAATTCTAATAGAGTATTATGTATATCTGTACTATATATATTTGGGTATTACGCTAATACAGGAAATCATCGCAGAATGAGGATCTTCAGCATGTAAGTGAATAAAGAATGAAAATAATTTCAATTTTTGCTGGGCCTCTTCAGTGGTAGTTTAGATCTCCCCTAACGTATTTATTTCTTTTCTTTCTCTCCCTTTTCTCCTCAACGAAAATCTCGGACAGTGCAAGAATTTCGTAATTGAGGTATTCTGAGAGAATCATAAAAGTATGGAACGAGCTTGATGACATATACACCATCCCATTTCGTAAATTGATATTTCACTGGAGAGAAATAAAAGAAATACGGATATACGTACACAAAACGACTAGAAGTAGAGATGATTTAAAGGAATGGAAAAAAAAAAGTGGAAAATAATCTATAATGCCAATGGATGGATAGCAATATAAAAAATATGGGTAAGCCATTAAAAAAATAAAAGGTTACCATGGGGTTGGATGTATGATACACGAGAGAGGAAGGGTAGAATTTTGCTGAAAATAGTAGAAATGGAATTATTACCAGTGGCTGGTTCTGTTTTAGTGAAATTTCACGGTAGCTTCCGATTCTCGTTTCGATACCGTATGGCTACCGGCCTTTCCGTTATACCTTTGGATGTTTTTATGTTTATCTCTTATGGAATTTTCCTGCAACGACCTCATTTTTCCTATTCCAAAAAAAGATTTGTACTAGCCAAAAACGTTTGCCAACACCGAATGGATTCGGATCAAAATTTACAAAACTTGAATAACGATAAAGATTGAATATCCATTTACGTAGGTACGAATGAATGCATGTAGTCAATTGTCTATACCATATACTACGATGAAATTAAAGGTACACGGTTGGTGGTTTTTCATTTGGGCAATGTGTCGTTGAGAGAGAATATAATATCAGGATAGATCAGGATGGTGATCGAGGTAGGCAGGAAGTTAGCCGGGAAAGCAGACGGGCGTGCCAAGACTATTTCGAAAGAGTTACTGGCGACGCTAATATCAGTAATACAGAGGCCACAACCACCCCGTACCATTTCTGGCCGGATTCGACCCTGTTTCAACCCCGATTCAAGCCACCCTCTGGAAGCTCGACTGGAACCGGAACCAGTGAACCTCATCTCAGGTCGGCTCAGCCCATACTGGAACCCATCCAACAGATATACCTTGGCGTATCTTGTGCAACGTTAAAGAGGCCTAGATTTGCCAGATTCCCTAGATTTACGGCTTACAATAAACATACGGAATTCCGGCGTCCTTCTAGCGAGAATTCAAGCTGGCGCGAATACTGTTTTCAATCAATCCGGCTTTCCTGCAGGATCTCGATGTTTCCTTCGAATCCTCCAGGCTACCCTTCGGCTATTTTCTCACACCTTTTACCAGGGGTTCTCAGTAGTATATATAACATAGACAGGGATTATCTATATCGTAGTCTTCCCTTAGTCTTCTATTGTCCTCTTCCTTACTTTTGTTCATTGGGTGGCATTCCGTTTCGTTACTCCATCGTTTCTCACAGTTCACCCGAGTGACTGCTAACAGTCAGCAGCGCGAATTTTTCTGATAAGGACGTGTCGAGATATCGTGACCCCTACAGACTTTACTTGGAAAGAATCTTGAGAAAGAGATTGGAACACGGTTTAATGGTGTGTCAGTTGGCGATCGCTGTTAGAAAACCGGAGTCAGGTAGTCAGGAAGTCGGAGAGCCAAGGAGTCGAGAGAACTCGACCGTTCGCGTATATCAAGCTAGAGGAAGGCAATTCCTCAAGATCGAAGTTAATGCGATGACTGAGTGTGACTAGCGTTTCCTCCCAATTTTACTCTTATTCCCTTTTCCATATATTCTCCCTTCTTCTCACTTGAGTAGTAAACCACTTTGACCTCTTACTTTTCACCCACCCTCTTTTACCTTCGTTAGCTTCGAATTTAAATCTAGCTGGTTCTTCCCCGAGAAAATCACATTTGGCAGAGACGTCGCGACGCCTTCTTCAGAGATATTCAAGATATTCTGATTAAAGATCAAATCACGACAAGGTGCTCTCGCCTCGAAGGAAAAGATGAGAATTTTATGTTTAAGTTTGATCGATTGTCAGGAATTACAATTAAATCCAATAAAAGAAAAAAGTTCTCTGACTTTTTTTCTCGATTAAATTCTTGGTTATTCGTTTTATACTTTTTTTTTTGTTTTCTTACCTTTCGTATAACGTGTGCAATTTACGCGTCTGTGCTCCCTCTTTCACCATTCAGTAGGAACAAGGGAAAGGGACTGTCACTTGGAATTAATTTCAGTCGCAGTCTGTAACGTGTCCCCGCAAACTTGTGGATGCTGCGGAGGGTGCGATATTCACACGGTAAAGAATTCTGGTGAATTCCTTTGCGACGACCCAGCAGACATCCTGAAATCCCTATTCTCGATCCTGTTTCAAATCCCCATTGCCACCCCATTATATCACCCACTCTTTTCCTTTATAACGGGACTCTTGAAACCCTGGCAAATAAGCGCTTCTTTCTACTATGCTGTCGGACCCACTTTATCTTGAAATTTATGTCGCATCCCTTCTCCAGCAAGAAAGAGAGAATATTCTAAACATAGTATCAATACGAGAGAAATGATTTTAAGATAAACGATCAAAAAATATAATATTTAACTTTGAGAATGACGTCAGTGCGTATCGACTCCAAAATCCTTGTCAACGTTTCAATGATCTTAATTGTTTTTTTTTTTTGACTAATTGCTCCAAAGCCGACGTCTGCTAAGAATTTTTTCCGAGGAGCAACAAGCTTTGATCCTCCACACAGCGTTATAAGCTAATACCAATATAATTTTTCAAATACTATAAATTCGAATATATTAATGATAAAAAAATGGCCTATAATGAAAATGAAAGTGTTGATATCACAATTGAAGTATAATTTTTTAAATTTGGAAAATATTCAAAACTTTTTTTTAAATACAGTATTCTTAATATCACGCCGTGCCGTGACGGGCTGAACGTGTTTTAAAGGGTTAAAATATAATCGCCAATACCATCTCCTGCAGGACCTTAAGGAGTCTTTCCGAAATCGGCTTACGCCCGTTACACGAGCAAAACTTCTTCGTTGAACCTCCGCTCATTGCTCAAGCCATATACCAAAATTAATTAAATCCGTTGAATTGAGGGAGGCTGGCATAGGGTAGCGTCGCGCCCAGTGGGACGAAAAGATAGATGGTTATAAGAGGTGGAATCGGGTGGGGAGGTGGGTAATAGGGAGATATCCTAAGGGAGAAAGAAAAAGATGGGGAGAGGACTGGAAATACCATTAGTAATTTACTTGTCATTATCTGCTCGTGACGCAAACTTTGCCTAATTTTCTAGCTTCTTCACCGCCCATGCCAAGACACACCTCTACTCCCCTTCGAATCCAATTGTTTCCTTAATTGCGCAAGAGTCATTATAAATGTCCTTCGCTCGTTCTTCTTTCCCTTTGGACATCACAACCAAATTCGCCCTCGCGAAGCGACGCGCGGCGCCGTCGTCACGATTAACGAGAATTCCAATCACGTAGTCGAGTCGGCGCCACGTGGGCTACGAAAAACATCGGTAGGAAGTTAATTTGATTGGTGACGCTACATGTATCTGTTTTTAATTGAAAATTTCAAATATGCTTTCCAGCTCGGGTTAGACTTCGTTACCATGTAAATTGTGGTTTTAAGTAGCGACCTCAACCCTTCTATTTCCTCAATTAGATCATCCAGTTAATGTCCTGTCGTAAGGATCCACTGTTTGTTTAGTCCAAATTTTCAGATCTATTAGCTATTTGCAAAATAAAGGATAATTTGATACCGAGTGAGGTGCAATCTCTAGCCAGAAGTTTCATCGACCTTCGACATCCGAGGCTTGATGTTGGCTCTCGTTAACAGGTGGTTAGGAACCATGTTTCCTTCAACCATCTCGCATGAAAAGAATCCCGTTTCGTTTGTACAAGCAGAGAGAGAGAGAGAGAGAGGGATAGAGGGATGACGATACTGAAGAAGCTGCTCAAGGATGAGTTGCCAAAGGCTGAGAAAGGTTCAAGCAAAGACTACATAGAATTCAAAGAGGAAATGCAGTACAGTGTAGTAAATTAAAGTACAGCATGGTGCAATACTTTATTGCATCTAACTTTCTTCCCCTTGTCTTTGATGGCAACCTTTTTATTTCTTTCTCTCTCTCTCTCTCTCTCTCTCTCTCTTTCTTTCTTTCTTGTTATAAACGTTACTTTCTCTTTTTTCCAACTTTTATACCCTGCGTCCTTGAGAAATTATAGGCACCTAAGGACTTGGCCACTTTTCACTCTGGCACTCTCGCACTCCACCGTTTTGTCCTGCTTGGGTCCGCGTCGATGCCAATCGATGTCCAATAATCCAGGCCACTATTCAGTTTATTGTCCCGTCCCTCGTCACGTCGTTTGCGGTGCCATTTTCCTTCTATTTTTCTGTAACGACCGGGCCACGAATTTTGCACACTTTCTCCGCTACACGTATACGTGCAATTCGGAGCTCTTTTACTCCATCCATTTTTCTTTTACCTTTTCCAACTCTTTCAATCCCTTTCATCTTCGCTGCCTGCCCCCTCGATTCTCGATCGTTCAAACCCTTCTGGCGTCCCAGACCCTTTCACCCATTATGTAATACTCGGCGACAATGCACGATGGCCGACTATTTTTCAGCAATAAAAACCCAATGGCGCTCCACTCACCCTTGCTGGGGCGTCACGTCGAAAAATGCCACTTTTCGATGTTGCCGCGATAAAATTCTATACTATTGGTACACTCTCTCTTTCTCTCTCACTCTTTCTTTTATCCACTATCCTTCACTCTCTAACGCTTCTACAGCAATATCTTCCGTCTGACTGTATAACTGCGGTCTGGACTTTCAGTCAGCTGGACAGTCAGCTGCAAGTAGATCCTTCGTATAAACGTTGCTCTTCGAAGATCATTCGTGTTTACGTAATTTTACAATCTGTTTGCTCTTGGTCAAGAGATTTTTTATCTCGTGATAGCATATCTTCTTGTTACCCTTTTACCCTCGCGAAGGACTTCAATTAAATTCCTTGTGGTGACCCAGCGAGTTTGTCAAGTTCCGGAAAGAGAAAATAAAAGAAGAAGAATGCGAGTAACGCGGGAATGTAATTAAAAAGCGTAAGCCCGTACTTTTCCAAAAATATTCCTTTCTCTCCGGAGCACCTAGCGGCCATCGTCCACGTCTGAGGTAATTGCTTTGAGGCCCCACTACTGTTTGTCCGTGCTTGTTCGAGCGTGGTGAGAACCCTGTCGACCATACTACTTTTCCACGTGAATTGAAAGAAAAAGGTCAGAGGGAAAAAAATGGACAGAGAGCGTAGACATTTCCCAAGTATAATCTTTAAATCATTCGATCGGTTAGAATGACCTTCTTCTACAGTTATTTATTTTTTAAGCTCAACATCTCTCGAACGTTATTCATCCTATGGGATTTCTCCTAAAAGGCAGCCAACTGACTACCAGGTTCACCAGTTTTGGTCTCTGACCTCAATTTTAACTTTGACCCCTGTCTCGTTCCCTAAGAATATCCTGAAACTTTCTGTTTGACTTGGGAGGGTTTATTTGTATGATGGACATATTTTAGGATTCTCCTCAGATACAGCTAAGGTCTGTCACTCAGTTTGACTCTGTTTAATAAAGCTAAGTGAGGTTGAGCGAGAGCCAGAGATGGATGACGAGTGGATACAGAAGATGCTGTGCATGATACTGTGCAGAGTAAACTTTGGGATTGACAACTGATCTAGGTAGGTATGTTTTGAAGATTAACGAGTGGTCGCCGAGTACCAAGAGACCATGAACATCCATAATTCATGATCGTTACGTTCGAAATCAAATTTTCTTAATGAAAAACTGTCTTATCGAACAGGGCAGTCATTTTCATTAAGTCAAATTCCAAGGAACAATAGAGAAACTTTTACCTTCGACAAGGACAAGCATTATTCGTCTGCTGTCTTATTCAGGAGGATGTCGAAGAATGGAGAAATCGTCGAAGGAGGTTGGCTTCTTGTTTGTAGAATTTGTCGAATCCGCCACTGGTTTATCTAGAAGAAGCTTCGGGGTGAGGAGACAGGCGAAGGTAGTGAAGGATCGTAGAGACAATCATCGTGTGGCAAATCGACTCTGGAAACTACAAAGCAGTTTCGATCCTCCTTTCTATCGCCTTTTGTATCGTCGTCTCTTTTCCCTCCTTCTCTCACGATTTCTCATACTCACAGCCTGCAGCATTCTCGTATAGCAATACACTTCCCGTTACGAGGTAGCCATTTTGAACGTAGTCGGTTCTAAGAATTGGTCCATATCCTCCAAAAGTACTCATACAATTTTTAACCCTTACTCAAACTTATTTTTTTTTTAATATACGAGTATAAACCTATGGTCTTGTCAGGTGTTCGATATATTTTTAATTGAGCATCGAAGTCGATCCAAAGCCGTCGTAATGTACCTGTAAAAGATAAAGATATTCGAAACGGAATTCGCTCTGTTCTCGATCGTTACGAAGACACGCGTTTGATATACAACACTGAGAAAATTCTTTAGTCTTTTTGTCCCTCTATGGCTACGTTAGTACGAGCTCTTTGTCACATACTGGAATTTCCAAAACATCACGTTAGCTCTATGTTCGACCACCTACAAGGTAGATACATCCACTCTTGCCTTCCAGGTTTAGTTGAACGTTTCCGATAACAGACTATAGACACACTACACTCCACATATGACGACACACAAGTAACCCTGTCTCTCCCTACGAAATGTACACATCTCAGCAAATTCCGGATTACTGTACGTCTCGGATAACATTTACATACAGCATACATTTGCCGCTATGCCTCTATATCCTCGTGAAACCCTCTTAGCTTCCTACGGCAAATCACTTTTTATAAACCTGCATCCCATGCTTCCGCCTTGGAACCCTCTGGCGCGTAGAACCGATGATTTTTCGAAAAATCAGAACTATCCCGATTTTCTTCCTGATTCATTTTCATTGCTGAGCGCGTTAACCATGATAAATTGAAAAATGTTATTTTTTTCCTTAAGATATACCTTCAATCTTTATACAACAGTGAGGTAAGCGTACCAGACGTCGGGAAACTCTCTGTCTGAGGGACCCCAGTGCCTTCTTTGGATTTGCATTTGAAATTATGATAAATCCTACGTAAAAAGGGACCAAAGGGAGGGGTCTCACTTCGACTGTATCTCATTCCATTTTGTTTTATTCTGCTTTTTATTTTTACCTTTACGTCCTCGTTCCTTCATTTGCTCATCCCCTCGTTGAATCTCCTCCCCCGACCCCCCCCCCCTCCACCCTCCACCCTCCTCCCATCGAAAAACATGTTGACTTACATTATGTAAAAACACTTCGGTAATTTACGTTCACTTAATGCGAATTAAGCGGAACACGTTGAAAGCAGAAATTCAAGCTGTTTGGGATGCGGTAGAGGATTCTTGATGGAATATAAAATAGAGAGACGACTTTGCCTGTGTCATCAACGTCTGCGTCGGCGTCGGCAATGGCTTTGGTCACGCGCCACCTGCTTATGGATTGGGACTCGATGTGAAGTGAAAAGGAAAACAAAATAAAGGGAAAAAAATATACGCGTCAGTGTGGCAAGGAAATGGAGCGATATAAGGTAGAGAGACAGTAAGTAGCATGGTTGTTAGAGGTGTTCGCTCTGGGGTTGGGTGGAAGTCGTCGAGTTCTCCTTCTCCCTCGAAGCTAATGGCGTGAAGTTACACCATTTTGACTCGTGGCAGAGTTTTATTGTTAACCGAGTTTAAGACGCAATTTTTTCAACCCTTCGTGACTCCTGCTCTCTTACCGACGTCTTTTTTTTTTTTTCTTATTCTCTTCTTCTGTCTTTCACTTTATGTCTTTTCATCTCTTTTCTGTGCTCGCTTTATTGCTTGACTGCCATGCTTTCCCATGCTTTGAAATAATAAAACAAAAAAACCACGTTTCCGCGAGAGACATTATGGCTTGGCTTTTCACGGTTACGTAACACTGTACGGCAATGTCAGAATCTGTTTCGATCTACAGTCTGCGGCTACAGAATTTCATGATGTTTGCTATCGTCTATTTTGACGGTACTTTCGTCACGTGGCTCTGTCGCACGTGCGTTGATCCTCTGGAGATTGCGCAATCACACCTCTTGTGAGAAAAGACAACAGGTTTCCTTAATAAAATTTTCTTTAATGATTATAGTGGGTTTCTTATCGGGGTATTATATCTATATCTCTTGTTCCTTTGTCTTCATTTTCTTCCAATTATTCCCTTTGTCTCTTGCACTCAGAATCCTTCTTACTTCTGCTGACAGAGTCTATAGGATTATCGTACACGAATATCCTGATTGACGGGACACGCGAGAGAATACTTTTTAATCCAAGAAAGTCGGACTATTACCTGGCTTTTCCGTCTTAATACGATTCTTTTTACGTGGCGCGGATAAAGTTTTTTAATTAAATCCCAGCTTCTGATTTCAATTTATCTTTGCTACCGGTTTCTCCCACAATTTCACTTCGATTCTTAACTCGTCTGGCTACTCTTTCTCTTCTTCGTCAATACTATGGCCATTAACCGTTTCTACCGCTGTTACGCAATTCATCTTCATTCCGTCATATTGACTATTAGAATTATTTATTACCTCGATATCATTATTTACTTTTTATTACTTATTCCAAAACAGACGATCGATATACGTCACGAACCCCAAACACATATATAAATATACAAAGATGGACGAAACTCGAATTACGAGATAATATATATTAAAAGACATAATTATTTTTTATTATTTATTATTTATCTCCATGACTTTTTAGACGCATTCGAGTACTCTGGCGCTACGGCTAGTAACAAGGAAAAATAATTACACGAGAAAACTGTCAGTGGAAACTATGGAAGACAAAGTTATCGAGGCCGATGCCTGAGATCTGGTCCAGAGTTCCGGGGCGAGGGAGAAACGTTAAACTATTTGCCATAGTCCTGCCATGGGTATCTAGAGGCGTGTTCTGGACCCACAAGCAGAAGCTGACAAATTGTTACTCTGTCGTGATGCTACTGTCGGGTTGTATGTACTAGGTATGTAGTAGTAACTGGCGCTGATGCTGGGTGGCGATGGTGTCTCTCTGGAGTCAGGATACCGGAACACATAATTTAGCGTGTTTCAAAGGGTGTTTCCTTTGAACGTAGCTTGTGTTAATTA
This sequence comes from Hartigia nigra, assembly GCA_031001745.1. Lineage (NCBI taxonomy): Eukaryota > Metazoa > Arthropoda > Insecta > Hymenoptera > Cephidae > Hartigia > Hartigia nigra. The sequence goes on from JARPRG010000537.1 coordinate 1,111,657, forward strand.
TACCTTACTAAACCCAGGAAGGAAGGAATAGAGATATTGTCATAGCGTTATCTTCATCCTTTGACTTTATTAATCGTTCCGTTAGATTCTCTCTCTCTCGAGAGAGAGAGATTGATTTTCCTCGTTGTAGATTCGTAAAATGCTAAAAAATTAAAATTAAGTTTATACCTAGGGTTTGTACCTCTTTTAATTTTAATTATAAAGTTAATGAAAATTATTTTTAAATATGGGTCCTGTTCTATGATCATATATTTGTTTATGATCATACGGTATTGTATATCTATATATATATATTTTTTAGGATCTTCTGTCATATACGTTTGTCAGTCAGTGAAGCAACCAGACAAGCAGCTTTTGCATTTTATATCAAGTGGTTTTTTTTTTTGGCTTTTTTGAGAGCTATATGATTGTTATGGTTTAGCTGCGCTATCTCTTCAGCCGTGTATCCTTAAATAATTCATTCCTGCAGGACCGCCTCCCATCTCTCTGTTGTTGCTTTCTGTCTTTGTTTCTAGTTCCTGAAACGGTTGGAACTCCTAACTGAAAACATTCACTTTGTACACGGGAAAACGTATCCCGCGGGATGGCACTGGCTTGTTCCAAAAGAATCCCATTAAATTTTGCTACATGCCACAAAATAATATTCCTCGTTAGACTATCTCTCAGGTTCTACTAATTAGCTTATTCGCTCGTTCGTGACAAATAAACGAACGGGCTGTTTTCCTAGGCTTCAAAATATCCCTCTCTCTAGCACTCTTACTTTTTCTCTCACACGAGTCAAGCTCCCGAAGTAAATATTTTTCGTGAAATCTAAAAATGTTCATTCGTTCCCATACGTACCTATATTTGCATCTTAAAAAAATTGGCATATTTTTCGAAAAAATTCCAGGCTGCTTTTCCACTACTTATACCGAAGTATGTAATAACTTCTATAGTAGGAAGTTCTGGATGGCTCGATGTCATTGAAGAAAAAGCTTGCTAGTCCGCTATCGAGGGTTCGGATAAAAAAATTACAGAATAGCGATATTGCTGGGTGTGCAGCTGTTCCAGGTTCTTGATTGATAGCGCTTTTCGTCCTTCGAAGCTCAACCCTCTGACCTCCCAATAGTTCAACCCATTCTTAGGACTCCTCGGAGGTCCAACTGGGCCAGGATCAACGTTCCGGGACCCTTGTCGGACCCTTTGAAAGAGCCTATACATGTACGAGGGATACTCGTTGGAGAAATTACAACCCTCTTTTATTATTGCTCAGGTGATGGAACAGTTTTCGTGTTCTCTTTCAATTCGAGACAGTACATCCGAACTGTATCGAATGGTAGAGATAGGTATAAGAGACCACGCGTTAGAGAAGTCGCGATACGTCGCGGCGCCTTAGCTTGATTAAGCGGAGAGAGAAGGAGCGGCGGGAGAGAGATGGACGTAGAAAAAGAGGGGTGTAAGTGTATGTGTATGTTCCAAGGGGTGGGTTAGAGTATACCATGCGCCACGAGGACTCCTGTTAAATGTCTCGCATCTGTCTCTGGGCTTTTCCACCCACGAGCTGTCCTCCTGAAAGTCCAGAGAAAAACATAGCCACGAGGAGGGCTAAGAGAGATGGTAAGAGAGAAAGATAGATGGATAGAGAAAGGGAAACAGTGGCAGAGAGTGTCTCTCGAGCACTCGGTACTACTTTCTACTACATTCATGGCTATCCTTTCTGGCACGACCCCCTGACACGACTGGCTAGCATCCGAGAAAATTCTCACCCAAGTCCACTTGGCCTCCTTCATCCCTTCCTGTTCTTTTTTATACCGTCCCTTTATTCTCTCTTATCCTTTTTTGCTCTCATATAGTGTCTATCAAACAGGCCGAGAGAAAGTGGCTCATTTTTTAAGGATCGAGTTATCGTCTGATGATCGAAAGGGTAGGGTCGTCGTACGAAAAGATACAAAAACCGGAAAATTTATTTCTTTTGAAAACAACGTTTTTTTTTGGAACAAGGTCACGGAATTCGTTTGGTAAATAATTTTAATGATCGCAGAGAACAGTAAAATATGGTATTTTTCAGAAAACTGTATTTTGTTTGAAAAAATGTGAAATGTCTTGTCAGTAGTCATTGCGTGATCGGGTAGATCTTCTTGTGTTACTATCAATTTATCCATGTTTCCGGAAAAAATAGAGGAAACTTAAGACGAAAAGTATATGGCTATCGCGTGACCTCATTTCTTGGATAGTATCCAGAGAGAGCCAGTCTTATCAAGAAAAGTCTTAACCAGTAAATTCCTGATTTTCTCCTTTTCCAGTGACCTGACCAGTAGCTAGTGATTCAACCCTGTAGCCAGTCAGCCAACCGCTCGAGCGGACGTGAAATTTGCTTGGTTTCCAGCTTGGCGTGCATTTCTTGTAGAAATTATTAAGCAGCCCTGAGGGTAATTTTAACTTGGTAGAAACTCCTCAACATTCCATGCTTTTATGCTTTGCGTCTGTACTCTGTCCTTACCGACACGGACAAGGGATATTGTAGTCCGTAATCAGGAGTGCGAAACTCGACGTAAACTCGAGACCTCTCGACCCTTTCCCGAATCCTCCCGAAAAGCCCTAAATTTTTTTCCTCCTCTCCCGCAAACTAACTTTGCCTCAGTGACATGCGGGTACAGTAGGGATTAATCCGCTGTGGTTCTCTCCGGTCCTTGCGTTTGTCCATCCTCGTCGGAATCCATTGTCGTTCCTATACAAGTCTCACGGAATCATTTCAACAAAGGAGCCACACTACAGAGCGGATTACTGCACGGCATCGATGCGTGGCGACGTCCTCCATTAGAACCGGAAACTCCCAGCCTCCCAGAGCAGCGATGACGATGCGTCGATATACGATAATTCCATCTAGAATTCGATCCAAATCCCAAAAGCAGGCCACCGGGATAATACCGTTGTTTGGTCAGGCATCGAGAAGCACAGCGAAGCATAGGTGAAGCACATTGAGGCGTGGTGAAAGCTTGCAGACCGACAGGAAAGCTCAATTCTCGCCGGTCGAATTAGTTAAGCGTAAGAGACTGTGCGTGACGTTTACGAGATGTGTCGTCACAACGCCCCTCGCCTTAACGATGCAGATGCTATGACCGAGGGTATAGGAACGACCTATAACCTCTAGCTATCCCAATCCAAAATCCATTCCTTTGCCGCTTATCCTTGTTCTCAGTGACTGGTCAAACGTTCGAGCTGATAAATCCCAGACTAAATTCTCGGTATCAGCAGCCGGCAGTGACGTCGGTAAATGGCCAAAGGATTTACCTAAAATCTGAATAATACAAGCCTAGGACACTTCGCAGCCTCCGTCATCTTCTCATTCCAAGTACTTATGCTTACTATTGTGCTATATTCAACGCTGTGACGTCATAGCTTCTGTCATACAATCTTTTTACATAGTGTCTCCAAAATATAGACGGAAGAACAGATGCGTCGTTGTGACGAGGTGGGTTACTACTCGAGCAGCGTCGCTTACTAGTATTATGGTAAACAAACTCGGTAGAGAAAGAGAGAGGAGAGATGGATAAGGTAGATAAGGGGGAATGAGAAAAGTAGATGTTCCTGGAAACATTTGAGAACAGAGAGGAAACAACTCGTAATGACATTTGCGATTGTATGAACTTTGCCCTCTGCTATCTCGACCTCTACTCTCTGCAATGCACCTCGGAGAATTGCAGCACTGCACATGTCTCTGCACAAGAGCTCTCTGCTCGATGTCATCAGTATAGAAGATACAGTAGACTGACTTGGCCGACCGAGAACCAATCTGCTTCACTGTTAACAATGGAATGTTCAGATTTCATTATTCAACTTGTTATTTGGCTGTACAATACTATTAATTTTAAATGGGAAGAAAGGACATTTACGTGTGATTTAGATATATATATTATATATATATATATATAATTTTCCTTGCTTATTTACTTGTTAATCCTTTTTGTATCTCGATAGAATATATTCGGGAGTTGAAAGTTGATTCGGTTCACGCAATCAGAATTCAGACGAGATGAAATCGGGATTGGCTGGATTTAAGAATCATTAGTAGGAATGGATATACAGAGGCGGATGAGTAAGCTGATTGGATTCATTGGATGAACGTATTGCTATCTAGTGCTTTCTTTCATTTCCTACCAGTACTTCCTGGATCGGTTGCCAGATCGAGTAGATCGAGATCGAGCAGGGAAGTAAAAGTTCAATAATCCTAGAAAGTCACAGTAATCCTACGCTATAGCGATAATCCTCGACTTCTCTTCATTTATTATTGTTAGCGGGTATTCCGTCTGTCAAGAGTTTATACCGATGTCACTACAGTGTTTATAGACTATAGTGAAATTCTTAACTTTTCATATATTTCTACGCTTTACCTAGTTTATACTGTATATTTTTAATGCTTAAATATGTCTGACCAAAACTATATTTCCAATATTAGCGCATACAAATACTCGTCTCTGAATAAACCACGACCCATAACGGACTACTGACCACCGTTTGAATACCCTCTCGAATATTATCCAATAGCAATTTTCTACCACAGTCTCGCGGTTTATGCGTTCATTTTGTTTTTTTTATATTTTTGTTACAGACTTCTGGAAATGTTTTTCTACCTCGGAAAATACTCAATACAGATGCTGAATGTGAATGCTCGTTAAGGGCTTACCTGGCCCAGTGTTAAGGTTTGTGGATACGTTATTTGTGTTTTTGTATATGTATATATATATATATATTTTTTTTTAAAACGTGTTTTTAAAGCTTTTGTCTGGTTTTATAGCATCGTAAAGTAAACCCACAGGGTTATATCATGGTTGGTCTTTCTCATTTCTACCACGTAATATATTATAAAGCTGCAAGTTTATTGTTTATCGCGCACCATCTTCCTGGCCTTTTCTCAGGCGCCCTTAGCTGAAACTTCAACCCTTAATGTATTCGCTGGCATAGTTTTGCAGAAAATTCGCGAAATCACCCTTGCGTGACTTGAAGGTATCATGGGACACGCGACACTCTTTTGTTATTCCCTCTCCTCCTTTTTTTTTAATAATATTTTTCCATTTGGATAATCGTTACTCCGTAAAATGCCACGTGGCCTTTGACTTTTCGAGTTACGAGCCAGTGGCATGCGAATTTTGTATCGACCTCGTGATAACGGTGACGTTTATATTTGTTTCCCGTACAATGCACACTTTTTTTTTTGTACAATTTGCAACTTTTGTAACGACAAAAGATTATTTTTTTGTTGTCGTATGTCGTGTATCATATTAAAGCTGTAATTTTGAAAGGACTAAATAATGAATTATAACGGAAATCTGATATTTTTCGTGAGATCGTACAGTGCGTGCAAGTCGAGCCCAGTGCGTGCACAATATACCTTAGATATTCGTCAGCTATAAGAAACGAAGGAAATGTTGACAATCACGTGATTCGTGACAGACGGCAATGTCTTTTCTATTCCAGCGTCGTTAACGATCCCGACGATTTTTCTATCGTGCAAATTATGGTTCTGCTTGAGTCATATTTCTCATGATTATCGTGCGGATATATTGCGCAATCTTTCGCAACGTACACGACCCGAACGAAGTTATATAATATTGAGATTTTAGGCTTCGAGGAAATGGGATCTTTAACATTGAATAAGATACCGATTAAAACGTTCATCCTCGGCAATCAGCCAGGACTACAATTTGAATTGATATCAGGACAATTAGAGACTTATCCCGTGGAATTCTGGAACCATGAATATATAGTAGGTCCTATTTCTTTATAACGGTATAATTGGTTTTTCTTTTTATGCCTTTTAGGTAAACTACTGTAAGAGCGATTTTCACGTGTTTTCATCGGTATAACAAGGTACTCGTGCGTGTTGTTCTAGCGAGTAGCTGTAAGGATCTTTCGACCTGTATGGACAAGACAGGGAAAGGGATGTTGAGGGTCGTTTTGAATGGCGTTGAGGGTTCTTTGCAATAAGATCTCAAAGGGAGCGATATCACCTCGAGGCTTGATGATAAGAACGATAACGATCAAACATTAATACCACAAGGGTTGTCCAGACGAGCTGCGAGTGAGCAGTTTTTCCATGAAAAGAGGTTATCCTTAACTCTTTTAGGTTCTTAGGTATCCCAATCTGACAGACACTTGATTACAATGTCTTTTCGTCTTCCATGACCTTTGAATCAAATGCTTGAACTTTTTTACGCTCTCGGTGCTTTTCGTCTAAATCATTGAATTCTTCATTGCCCAAATAACGACCTGCTGGTAGAAGCTTGGGTGTCATGATTAATCGATGAAAAATATTTGTCATCTCCTAAATACTCATGACCAATTAGAGCTTGATGAATTTAAGCAGTGTGAATCCGAGTCGAGGTGTTTATTAATCTTAACAATTATATTTAATGATTCATTCACTCTCTTGGAAGCCAGGCTAATTATGATTGCAATGACTCGTGAAAATATGATAGTCATGAATTTTTAAAGCACATTAGAAAATCCGTTCTCTCTCGTGAAGCTTTTGTATTCGTGGTGGAAAGTCTGGTCCATGTAAAAGTATCTTCTGGTTGGAGTAATCCTTTCATATTTCATCGTACGATAACACTGAAGAGTCATTACGCGCATGGATTTCGTTACCCCGTGTTCCCTCTACTCCACCTGTAATTATTCAATGGAATTCTTCTGGGACGCTCTAAATGGATGGACATAGCCTAGGTCCTTTCAATAAGTCATTTTAGTGCATAAAATGCACGGTAACATTTTGAGTACCTATAATCCATCCTTTGTCCCGGTGATCCTGTAGACAAAAATTAAATAGGAATAATTAAAAAAAGGAGGAGAAGAAAGGAAGGTTGGGTTGAGTTAAAATCCATCGACGTGTTCATTGTGAACTCATCCTTCCGATTACTTTACCCTGTTCCCACAAATTTCCTTTGACGCTTTGGGTTAAGGACGTCCTGGGAATTTTGGTAATTTTCTATAAGTTACCCTGGATACGTGTAAAAAGTATAATGGCGCCTTGAGAAGGTTAGTACGTTGATAGCACAAAAAAAAATCTTATGGTTTGACGATCCTTTCGATATCCAAGGGATCGTTTACGAGAGAGCTTTTCAGGACCTCAAGGCTTTGGGGTCTACGAAGTTAAAGGTGATATCGCTGTGGAAAGCTAAAGGTGGTAAAAGGGTGGTTTACTTACGATCATCATCGTGAACTACAAGGGAGTTAGTTTAACGAGAGAGAGAGAGAGAGAGAGAGAGAGAGAACAGGCAATCCGAACGATCCGGATAGCATAAACCACATCCTTGAATGCGGGTTAATTGCTAGGCCGATTCCCTGATGAAACAGTCGATTCTGGCCGACCTCACTCGTTAACTAGTAACGATTCGACAATGCGCTGATTGTCGTACCAAAGAGAGACCCTTTCTACATCAAGTGTTTGAATCTTTCGAGTTTTCATTATAGCGACGAGTTCCTTTCGTTCCTTCGTATTTCTTTATTCCTTCTTGATTCTTTTTTTTTTAGTTAAACAAGCTCGTTAGCGTTTCGTGATTTAAAGTGGTCGTGGGAGATTGAAAGGACGGAACGGCGAATGAGGTGTTTTCAAATATGATGGGATATAATGACAAAAGAATGGCAGCGTTTGTAAAATTATATACGAGGAAGAGTGCGACGGCGCGTGATGAAGTGGAGGATGAAAGGTCAAAGGGGAAGAATAGACCTTGGTAAAAGTAGTGAAGGAAGGAGAAGGCCAAGAAAAAAAAATGACAAATCGGGGCGAAACAGGTCTGATAAATGAGGAAAGTGGAGGGAGGCACCTAAAAGCTGCAGAGCTTGCAGCTAATTCGTCAAGGGTCGAAGGTGTCTGCTTGTGTTTACGATCCTTCTGGACATTAAGCTCACGCACGTCCTCGATAGGGAGTGTAGTATTCGAGTAGGGTCGGGAGGAAGGATTATCAGTGCTTCCTAATCGAAAGCTCTCAAGATGGCAGCCGTGAAATGGGTTATGACGTTGGTCAGTTACCATCATCCTCTTCCTCATCCTGCTTCAGCTGTACCGGGTGAGAGCATGGTGAGAGCTTTCAAGCTTGCACCTGGGATGGACATAAATTCTCGAGAGATGGAGAGAACGATTAGGAAAAAGGTATAAAAAGGACGAAAGAGAAATGGCGAGAATGCAAGAAAGAAAAAAAAAAAAAAGAAAGTGGAACATCCCTCTGTGTGTCCTTTCAAGATCTCATTAGAATTAGAGTCGTCGGGACGACTCTAGGGAGCTTTTCGACCGGGAGGTTAATGGCCACGGCCGTTGGCTTTTAAGCGAGCTTTCCCAATCGAATCGGCCAGTTAAATTGGACGAATTCCCGTTGACACGCTCCACTCGTAACGAAGCTTAATCGGCATTCGTTGTTAAAGGACAAAGTTGCAGCGAATCCTGCTAAAGGGGAACGCAAGGAAAATTACTAGAAGGAAAGGTGACTTTAGGCTAGGTGGTAGAGTAGATAAAAAAAAAGAAAAAAAAAAGGACGGACGAGAAAGATTTGCGATACGTAACCCGCAGGACATCTCCGTAACAAAATGGCTGTGGACATCCTTTACCATCGACTGTCACGATCGGTTTATTGGACCCTCGGGAGTTGCCGACCAATTCTCGTTCTACCTTCTACTGTTCCTTTACTCTCTCCCTTCCTGTCTGCCTCTATCTCTAACACTTCTGCCCTTTAGTGGACCCGTCGATTTTCAGGGCATCGAACATGGCCCGTCACTGGTCGTCCGCAAATAAACCTAATCACGTATACTATTTGACTGACCAGACTCACCGTCGAGTGTTCCGGATACTACGTCAAAGCTCCTAACGTAACCAACTACGTATCCTGATACACAAGACTTCTCAAACAAATATTTTTCAACATATGAATATTCGAACTTAAAGCTCTATCTTTTACTTAAAAAAAATTTACCTTCGTGCGATAACCGTGTAACGATAAATTTTTGATCTTATTTATAATTTTTTATCTTTTTTTCAATTCGTATATAAAAATATTTTTAACGCGTCGTGCAATGGAATTAACCTACTTTTCTCTAGACACTGGTCTTGTCGCGCTAGAACTTTGTGGTTCGCTCAATTTCAGGATAGCAGTGACAAGAGACGTTCGCACTATTGACCGAGGCTCAAGACAAAAGAGGGCTGAAATTGTGGTTACGAGGGGTTCAAGCGGCAAGGGGTGCTTTTGCAGCCAGTAGGTTGAGTTGACTGCCTTCCACTGTCTCGAATACCTCGTTGCTCTTTTCCTCCTTCTTCGTACGTCATCTACACCACATTGTCGTTACTATTACTATAGGCCCTCATCCTCCTCTCTCTAAACCCTTTCAGTCCCTCCAGCAAAATTCTATCTCTGTTTCTGTCTTTCTCTTTCGTGTTGAACGTAACGCCAGTTAAATCCTCAGTTCCTCGTGCCTAACTCTGTACGGTCAATGAACGAAACGTGTAACTAAAAACTCATATACCCCGCTCTCTCACGTTCTCGTTCATATGTGCATTCATCTCGTAGGAATTCAATCATATGAGTCATATTAGTTACGTCATATATATATATATATATATATATATATATCGTACGTGAGTCTCCCGATGGACTCCATAAACCAAGAGCTTTAAGAAAAGCTACCTGGATTATTACAACGTGTATAACCGACACTTATATAATGTCTTCCTATTGTTTTTTCTTTCAAGTAAATCTCTTAATGTCATAGCAAGAGACACAACAATATTTTTATTTTTGTATCATTCTCGAAATATCAATTTTTTTTACATACAATAGTATTGTATCAAAATTGTATGAAAATATCCAAAATAATTATGTAACATGATTTAGCGATTTTTTTGTTTAGTCGATCTGATCTGATCTGCTTCGTATTTTTTTGTTTTTGGATTCGACCAGATTTTTAAAAAGCAATCGTCAAAGGGATAACAAATAAAAGACTGAGGTATACACGAAGACAGGGGACTTATTCGCAAGGGGATCGTAAGAAATAACGGTTGTTCGTTTGGCAGATTTTTTTGTCGGGTGAGGCCTGGCGGAGTGAAGTCACGTTGAATCCCAGAGAATAGATATATTTCATTTGGACCCTATACCATTTCTCTCTTATCGTTAGCCTTAGTCTCAGTATCAGCCCTTTTTCTCCATTTCTTTCTCTCCATAGAATTTTCTTCTCCCTCTATATCCCACTATACCGTCTGTGCACCCTTTGGGATCTCTCGGGCCGTGATTGTTTACCGGACGATAACTCACTAAATTTCAATAAAACTTTCCCAAGACTTTATTTAGTCCGCTACTCGCCGCACGCATCGTCCTGCGGGATTTCGCAAAAGACTATCCCTATCGGTCCCGACTGGCCAACATACGTGTATCCAAGCGTTTCAAACTTCTTTCTACATTCTCTTTCATTCTTATCTTCTCACTCTTTTTGTTCTTGCCTTTTCTTATTCTCATCTTCCTTCCTCTGGGATATCCAACTCCGTGGATGATCGTACTACGATTTTCTTTTATTTATTTTTGTTTTTCTATCTAAAACCCAATAGAGCAAAGGTGCATCATTCTCACGAAGTGTAAGAGAGTTTCTTTCATTGGCCGGTGCCTTTGGCGTTCTATCAGTTTTACCCCTTTCGTGTTACCCAAAGCCACTGTACCCTTTATCAGAAATATCCTTTCTCTTTTTAACACATGTCAACCATACTGAACTTCTCCTTAAAACTTCTCTTTCGGATAATCTTGTTCACCCTTCCACGCATGGCCCTGGTAAAAACACTGAGATCAACGTACAAACGCAAAAACTTTATCGTTTCCGGAAGACAGCCATTCCTCATCTTTCATCCTCATATCGAAAACGTTCTGAACTTTTCATCGGTTTTTCGTATTTTTCACGGAAACGACGGCACGCTCTAACGAACACATTTTTTCCACCTTTTTCATTCTCACTTTATACTCCTTCAACTTCCAATGGAATCCTTTAATGCTTTTTCCCTGTGATTTTTCTGTGTTAACTACGTAAGGCCATAGTCTATCTGTAGAAACCATCAATTTCAAATGTTGATGCAAAGCAGCCTGTTCTTCGATACGTAGAACCGAGCAGTGCTCTACCACAGTTGTGTCTGTCGGAGACAGATGGGAATTCTGCTATTTGGTCAGGTCGCTCTAAAGGCTTATGCTTGCAAATGTATTCGCAACGTGCATTAGTCGCTATTCTGTATTCTCGCATTTGCGTGTCACGTGATGCCTTCCTAAAGGGACGCTGGAAAGAGGAGGAAAGGAACTAAGCCCAAAGTGCCTACGTTAGAAACTAACCTTTTTGGGTTACGTAATATACAGCTATCTATGTACCTACCTCTTGTTCATATTCCCTATATGGCGCAGGATTGAAGTCGCGGATAAGCTAACCAACCTCGAGTGACAATCTACTCGCCCGGCACCGGTTCACTGTTATTCTGGCATACGTTCAAGCCGAATGGCCGCTTAGGGGTTGCTGCGAATGTACGAACTTGCAAGCCTGCAGCCCTTTATTCCACTACCTCGTAGCAATAGGGGCCGGAAAGAAGCTCTACGAAAAGAGAGGTTTTCTCGCCCCTGACCTGGCATCGTGCCCATCGCACTTCTTTCGAAACACAAACGAAACAAAAGAATCCACTTTGGGCATCGGACTTCCTTTGCGCTTTCAACCCATTTAAACCTCCACCCCTTCGGCATCGTACTAGATTTTCTGTAAAATACACTATATTATATACAGATGATTTGAAACAGTGCTGCCCTCTTGTTAATCGCTTCTTTTTATACTTTCACTCGAATTAATACAACCCTCTGGTGCTTTAAGCTTTATTGCGTAATTTTTACGGGGAAACAAAGAGGACTGATAATTATTCATTAATTATTCTGGACATTTTTTTAACATTTTTATCTCCTTTCACGCGGTTTTATTCTTTCGATATACTCGAGTTGACGCAATCGTCATTTTAATTTTGTCCTCCCTTTTTTTTAATCGGCTTTACCTCGACAGGGCCCAGAGCACCTTATACGTAGACGCTTCAGCCATTAGCAACTTTTCACTTAAACCAACAACAATTCTTGAGCTAACGATTACACTGCTTCTTGTACTTTGACAAGTTTTAGGAACCGGGAACTTCATGTTCTCATCTTGTAGGATTTAGTTCATTTTATTCTATAGAGATCAATTATCACCAAACGAGTTTTTCCGTGTTGTATTAAATCATCTATGGTCAATTTTGCTGATTTAGATGTACCATCTTTTTGAGCAATTTTCCATTAAGGTGTTGGAAGCAACCCAAGCTTATCTGCATATAGAATTGATAACTTTCAGTCAATCAGTTAACATTACCATAAAGTAAAACATAACCTGAGAATGTGACTTTAATGTTTGACTTGTTATTTAAAGTAAAGGTTGACTTACACTGAAATTATATACAGAGTGTTAATCAACTGCTAACGTAACCAATAAAGAATTACCTTTTTTTGTGAAATACTGTATGAGGTCTAAATTGGTATTGGTATCCGATATCGATATTGGTATTCAACATTGATTGAAATTTATTTAAAAAAATAACCACAAAATTTTGTTTTTAATGGACTGTTTTCTTATCGTTTTTTTTTTTATTTTTACTATCATTTTATTGATACACTGTATATATCTATTTGCACGTATGAGGATCATTGTCAACGATGCTTTAAGGATGGTCACGTACCACGAGCTTTTCTTCTTTAACTAAGGGGTTGCGTAGCTGGTATGCTATTGACACATCCAAATAATTATTATCCCCTAATGAGACGAGGAATCGATTATACTCATAGGTAAAAATAAAACATTATTTTCTGGGTATTATAATGTTTCTAGAATAAACAAAATATTCAAGCTATTATATGTTGACATCTTTTTACTCTTGTTATCAGAATAGTCGAACAGTATTACAGTAGGAGAATGCACTGGAGTTACATTGCCGAAGGTATAGGATGCAATCTGGTTAGGATATGTCAGGAATGCCAATAATTCATGGGATGTAGTTATGTATAGCTTGAGCCTCCATTTCTCTCTCTCTTTCTCTCTCCCTCTCTCTCTCTCTCTGCATATTTGAGAAAATATGAATTGTAATGGAGAAAATCATCTGTGATATTTCATGGATTATCTTTTAATCGATAATCGATTCTCTTGATCCTTAGCCAACTTATAACCGTTCTCGATATTTTGTTTTGAAAAATATGAATTCAATGTAAAAAAAAAAACTTTCATTTAAATAGTCAGTACATCAAATATAATCCATAACCTATTGCACCATAATTTTTATATAATACAGAAATATAAAGTTTTGTCACACTTTTGTATTCGATGTCACGTAAGGGTCACGTATCATTAGTCAAACTGCGGCGTACGTAATTCCAGCATTCAATAATTTCAGTACGACACATTATTCGGATAATACATAAAGTATTCTGGTACACATAGTGCAACTTTGCGATCAGGACGCGTGCACCTTGAGTCACGTAGTTTATTACGGAAACTGCACGCAATACTTTTATATGAGTTTTACTTAATTTATAGGTCATGGTTAAATACGTAACATTAATTTTGCACAGTACTTTTTGGAATAGAATCGAAAAATTGTACCTACATGAAATTCGCCGTGTGATACATTGAAAATGTCGGAAAGTCTATAGACGTGGGTAGGCGTCAAAGGGTCAAACGGTTATTCTGCCCTGGATTCATATATAGGCTGGCATCAAAAAGGGGAAAAAAAAAAGAAAATCATCGGAAAGAGGTGTCGAGGCGTGAATGAGTAAGGTACGTAGAAGGATGCGTGGGTGTCAGGCACTATTAAAATAATTCTCAAAGAATCCCTTGAGAGACTCAAAAAGTCAAAGCTACCGGATAAAAGAAACTAAGGACAAAAGGGCGTGAGTTTACCCCTGGGAAAGCGAAAATTAATCGAAGCAACGACTTCTTTTCAGCTGTCTTTGAGAACCTCCCACCTAATCCGAATTGAAGGTTGGGTGACCTTTGAAAATAGTCCCTAACCTGCTGCTCCTTCAGAATTTACGAACTTTCCAACTGCCCTTTGACAACGTTATTCCTGATCGTTATTTCATTAAATCTCTTACGATTGATCGAATCTAAGTCTGATATAGGATCATTCGAATCTTATAAACAAACATTTTCTGTCACGCCATTTATTTATATTTTTACTATTAATTTTATCAATGTTAAAATAGAGAATAGTCATGGATTTATTGAAGGAATTGATTTTCACTTGAAATAAAAAATCGAGGAGTATCCCGTCAAATTCTTAAAAGCTCCAAGAATTATTGTCTGACTGACCGGTTTGAATGTGAAAGCTCTCTGGCACTTCGATTCACTGGCTCTTTCACTAGGTTTCTCTCTGGGTCCTGCAATCGTTCTTCGTCGATGGAATCCTTGTGCCAACAGGAACGCCTCGCAAGGGCACTCGAGCGTGCAGTACGTGACCAGGATGACGATTTACCTTCTGGCCTACGGCCCATATAAAAATACCTCCTTGAATCCAGTACATCGCACGCGGCCGCATTTTCAACAATACACCGGCAGCGCGATTACGGCCTGTAATTTTACGTGACAATTACGAGCGGCCTTGTGCGAAATATGGAATTTTTTTTTTCCTATACCTCTCAACCATTTTTTTTACACGAGTCCCGTCAAAGAGATAACTTTTCAATGCGAAGTCCACGGTTTTCACGTTTTACCTCTGCAATTTTTTTTGTTAAGTTTCCGATTGCAGGACAGCGTCCAAGCTTTGATCGTACCCCTATGAATTTAATCACAGCTTTTTTCTCCCTACCGCTCCTCTCCTCCTATCACCAGTACTCAATCACCAGCAAGCCTTGCTGTTATCGTCATCGTCAACGTACCAGGAATACGACAACCGGGAATACAAGGACACCATAGTACAATCGCTCACGAAAATGCTCTACGATTATTCCAGGTTTTTTTCCTGCTTCCACTGGCGTTTGTACTTCCTCCTGTTCTCTTCGGCCTCTGTGATACATTAAATTTATGTCGGTAGTTACGCTATGTCGTACAGCCACTCAGAATATTAAACAATAAAACAGAAATGGTTATGAAGCGGTAGCTGGCTGGCTGGCCGACTGGACTGGCTTGACGTGTTGGTTGGCGAACTGGCTGCCCTT
Organism: Hartigia nigra; assembly: GCA_031001745.1. Taxonomy (NCBI): domain Eukaryota; kingdom Metazoa; phylum Arthropoda; class Insecta; order Hymenoptera; family Cephidae; genus Hartigia; species Hartigia nigra. The sequence goes on from JARPRG010000537.1 coordinate 1,126,860, forward strand.
AGTGCGTGTCGACGCCTCTAATAAATTCCTACAAAACGCTGTAAGTAATGCAGTGACGTGGTTTTCGCGCTGTGCGCTGTTCGCTAGCCGGATAATAATCTCGACGTTTCTGACGGCTTGGGAAAAAAATTGTTCTCTGCGTTGCGATAGCACAAAGTAGTGGCGCAGATTATATATAGATATAAAGAGGGCTCGATATAGGCCATTGACGATGGATACAAGCAATTGCGGTATTGGATTATTTTGATTTATTTCTTGTATTTTTCTCCTGCATTGTTCCTTGGAAGCAAGACTTTTACTCGATAATCAATTGCGTTTGGGATTTACATTGATTTATTGTTCCTTATGATTATATGAACGCGTGAGACGCGGCCTGGAAACTTTATTGGATTTTTCATAAATCAGGATATTTATTTAGGTAAAATAAAGCTCAGTTTGATTGTTCTTAATTGTAAAGGATCTAATAAAATTGTAGCAGAATACTACAGGGCAATGAAACAAAATCCATCGAGGAAGGAAGAACAAGCGAACTACGAACTGTCATTCGATATTTATAGACTTTGTTGGGTAATGAAGAATTTTCGAAATTCAGTGTTCAGGTCGATCTAAGATAATGGCGGGAAAAAAGAATGGAAGGAAAATAGTAGGAAATGGTAAAAAGGCGAAAAAATCTCAAAAGGGTCAACCACTAAAGATTGCAGCCCTTGTACTCTCTGCTATTCAAGATCTTCGCGAGACGAAAGGATCTACGTCCAGGAAGATCCTTGGATATATCACATACGCATCCAATTTGCCAGAAAATCGTATTAAGCGACAAGTATGGCAAATTTTAAGTGTGCTAACAGATAGATGAATTTTTTTTTTAATATTCAGGTAAAAAGTGCCCTGCAACGTGGTGTTGAGTATGGTATTCTCAGGAGATATCGTGGTCACTACTTTCTACCGTCGGGCGATGAAATGGAACGCGCAAATCGGATCGCTGATCGATTCGCCAAACTGAAAAGTTCAGCGCTCGATATCAGCGAGTCCTTTCCAGGGCAAAGGAGTTTTTTCTCAAGAGAGCCAGCAAAGAGATATTCTATAACCAGAGAAGGAAACTTAGTAAATACTTTTGATAGAAATACTAGAGGCAGAACACGATCTTTCTCAGTTTCTGGCGCTTCTAGTTTTCCGAATTACTTTTAAACGTGTTTTACCTTAAAATCGAGTATCCTGTTGATTTCTGAAATTGTTGTGCAGAGATGCTGTGGAAAGTCTAGTAGTCTCGTACTTATACTTATACCTTAATAAAATATAGTATATTCCAATATTTTTTGCATTACGAGAATCGTAACTTTATAATGTACAATTTTCTAATTAGTAGGATATACTTTGAGAATTCTTGTTATTCTCATGGAAAATTCTCTAGAGTTTCACAATCTTTTCATGAACGACGTCGTTTCAGAAGACATTTTGAATGGTATCATTATAAAAGAGCTTTGATCTTTTCTTGCCCTTCAATCATCAAGGGCAATCAGGACATTTAACAAATTCGAAAATTTATTGTTAAATTCAAAAAAATAATTTTTTGTATCTTCGTCTCATACTATTCAGAGTCTTTCTTTTTTATCCAATTAGATTCATAATTTGCTTTACACATAGAATGAAATTTGTCTATATTAAAAAAAAAATTCCTTCAAAACGAATCTCGTTCAGTCACTTTTTGTCGCCTTTTCTAAATTCACGTTCTTCCCAATCGCCTTTATACATTTTTCAGTAAACTCTATAAACCCCGCAGTCGTACGTTCTTCTTGAAAATCTTCGATCAAGCAACTTAAGGTTTCACGAAAACTTCACAGTTTCAAAGTTACGAATGAAAGGAGCATCGCAGCTCCGAATTTAAACTGAACAGCGAAGATGGTTTGACATTAATATCATCGTAACAGCTTCCATGTTGTTGGTCCAGTAGAGAGTTTATAAGGGTCAAAGAGATGCCGTGAAAGTGGTTAGAGCTTGTGACGATCGAGTAATCCTCGAAATTCAGTGAGTGTGAACAATTCGAATCCGTTTAAATGGTAATTCGAAGTGCTAGTTCGAGAGTATCGAACTAGCACCTCTTCATTGAGAGAATCGAACGATATCGACTATTATAACTGGCCGATCGGATCTCTAAAGGGATACTACTACCGGTAGAGAGAAAGTCCATCAACGTCAATGAAATAACCAAACCGAAATCAGCCCTTATAACGCAGTTCTCTCACGGCTGATTATCTTCCAAACAATGAGTTATCACGTTAGTATACCCGTTAACCGCAATGTGTTTCCCTGGTTATCTTCTTTACCGGTTTAAATAGCCTCTGATGAGGTTCGCTCTTGTTTTCGATAAACAATAAACCATGAGGATTTCCTATCGATTTATCCCAAATTCAATGCAACACAATAGAACGCAAATGCATCGATCAGCTTTCAATTCCATCATCTCTGATAACGATAACACCCCTCCTACTAAAGAAGATGGCCGACTAATGGATCACTGCTATTGGCAGTAGGTTTCGCGCAAACAATTAACTACCAAGCAAACGGGAGAAAGGTATATTTGAACAGGAAACCGAAGACGGCTCTGAACTTCCGTTAAAACTTCCCTGCCTGGATAACTCAGCCTTGACCGCTATCATCTCATCCCCTATACTCAAAGAGGATTACTGCTTTTACAGATCGATAACGTTCGCTTTCGTAGAACCGTGATTACTACTGATTGTCTGAACGTCAGAAATACCGGCAACTGTGCCTGTGTCTCTGGTAACTATGTCGTATTAGACACTTCAAACCCAGTCCATTGATACAAGCGTACCAATCGAATTGGTTAATATAATTAATTCAAGGTTGTTTAGAATACGTTGTTCCCGTCAGTACAATTTCATCAATTAGAATTCTGTAGTACAGCCCACTGGCGTCAGCATCCTTTACAGATAATTTATCATGGTAATTGCCATTGAATGAAACATGCTGTCTCTTTGATTCATATTTTTTATTGTTTTTTTATTTATTTATGTAATTGTTATCTCTATACTCATAATTCTTATGGAGCAATCGATTTTAGGTAGCTCTATAAAACTTTGCGTTTATCTGATTCAGTCTCATCTGAATTCTCCTCGCAGCATCCGGGTTAACTATCTCATAACTAGAAATGTTTCATTCCTCGTCCGGTTGGCACTCGATTACCTGGTATTGGGAACTGCTGCGAATTCTCAAGGATAGGAGGGTAGGTGGCTATCAGTTATATAGATAGGGGTTTGGCATGGAAGGACAGTCAAGGGTAGAGTAGGGGCTTGATGCCGACCAAAAGCCACGACTCCTACGGGATGAGGGTGTAAACGGAATGGAAGCGGAAAGGTTCGGCTCGCAAGCTCCTCTTGAAACAATGCACGTTGAACATAACCCGGAGGGTTCACGCCCTACATCCTTTTCACATATGACACACACGTGCCAGGGGTCGACTACAGTTACATCAATCCTTTAGTACCTTCGCTGAGCCGCATGGAATTATGGAGATGCGAATCTATGGAATTCGTATGATTTACGGAGAAATCTTGTTCATTGGAACGAGACCAGTTATGGTGTAAATTAAAAATTGTTTATAAAAAAAAAAAAGAATTTCAAACGGACACGTTTTTGTTTATTCGCCAAACAATAAAAGGGTAACGCACAACAACAAAAAAAAGGGACACGTTCGCGTTCATGCAGGGAATCTGAGAAGGGTCGTTTTGTCAGTCGCCCTCCTGACCTAACTGACTGACTTTTGTCTTTTTCTTCCTTGTTTCTTTTTTCTTTTCTTCACCGCACGCTAGTTCGTATCTCGGCTATGCCTTTTCCCCTAACACACGTACTTTCTTTTATTCCTTTGACTCCCTTTCTGCTGATTCTTTTTAATCCCATTTCGCACCCTACTGCCATGAAATTAAAGCGCACTTGCATAATGAAGTTGAGGTCTCGACGTTTCCACATTTCCCCTTTAGTGCGTCACGTCAGTAGGTTAGAGTAGCTGGGAACGTAGAGAAGATATAAAGACCCTGGAAAGATTTGAAAAGGTTCATGAAGACTGTCCATTTCTCTTACCCGTCAGCCAAAAGTAGAAACACCGTTATACTCTGAACTATGGTTAATATTGTTGCGCAAATGAAACCGTGTATTGAGTTCCTGACGAAAGGGAGATGATTGTCGAAAGGGACGAAGTAATACAAAATACAAAAATAAAGGACCCTGGCGTTCGGTCCACTTCATAAATTTCGTTAAGTCACCTCAAAGAGACGGAATGATTGTTCGTCGAATTTTACAGGCGATTCACTCATCTTCCTTTTCTTTCTACTACTCTCACTATCACTCTCTCTGTCGCTCTCTTTCCTTCCTTTTACACCCTATATCCAGATTCTCTGAACTCTCTACGCTCTACTCTGTAGATACAGCCCAGGACTCCCTGAACTCTGTGGAGTCTGCGGAGACCCTAGAGAGTGCGCTTCCACGATTCTAAAGATTAATGATCCA
>JARPRG010000537.1:1131480-1149205 GCA_031001745.1 Hartigia nigra
CAGGACTCCCTGAACTCTGTGGAGTCTGCGGAGACCCTAGAGAGTGCGCTTCCACGATTCTAAAGATTAATGATCCACCTAGGTGAAAAGTGCCAGGGAATTATTTCTTAGAATGGGGAACAAAGGGTTGGAGGTTAGGGATTTTTATCTTTCTTCCTTTCTCCTTTTTTTCTCTCTCTCTGTCTCTCTCTCTTTCTAAATCTCTTCCATTCTTTCTTCCCTTTTATTACTATTTCTATACTTACCTCACTCCCCGCATTCTTCTCGACAGGATATAACGCGTTACGCCACTACGCTCCATTAAAATTATGAGGTGATCACGAGAGTTAATGCATCCAGCCTGCCAAGTAGTAGATATCACTTTCAACGAAACACCGAGAGACTAAACTTTATCAGTCAAGTCAGTCACCATCGCATTTAAAAACTTTTAAGCAGATGAAAAATTTTATGAAACAGTACAATCAAAAATATTCCTCTAACATATATTCTTTAGGGTATATCGCTTAATTCTATGCTCTTTATATACTTGGGCTTTTCTCACTTTAACCCGACCGACATTTGTCAGTTCGATAAAGTACTTACTGTAAGTACCACTGGTACTCTACACAATTCTACGAATATAATTGGACGCTAATGAACGCGTCGTCGCGGAACAGCAGAGTATTCGAAGGGCTTTTTCGTTTCGGCCTGATTTCAACTGATTCATCCCTTTGTAAAGGTTCTATGTTCATGACGGTCGTATCGTTAAGAATGACGTCTCAATGACAAAGATTCGACAGAAGTTTTCAGCCTGAATTTCAAAAGTCTTAATTCCAATTACGTCCGCCATAAACTGGAAGCGTGACAGGTTGCGGTATGTTTGAAACAGCGGAAGGGTTTTCGTGTTATTGAGGAGGGGGATTACACCCTGTTTAAATCTCCCCTTAGTCCCTTGCAGCTACTTTTGACCCCCTACCACCCCTTTAGTCACGTTCACCCCTTCGTAGCTACTAAGCTTTAAGCCTTTTTCTCGTAATAAAGGGGATCCTGTTTACAGCTTTTATCATCCCTTAATAGCGTATCATCGAATAGTGACAACTTTTGTATATTTTCCTTGGTCTATGTTTCGGGCGAATAACGTTAAACAATCAGTAATCACAGGTAATACGTTATAGTACAAGGGGAAATTTAATCTTTTAGTCATAAAATATAATTACGTCTTAATATACATGGGGCTGTTTATTTATTACCCTTGGTTTATTCAAATCATTCCTCTTCGCTTTTTGTAATATTACCATTCCGTAAGAGGCGCGGAGGTGATATATATACGTTCACGCGTAACCCAGAAGACTTTTGCCGCTGCTTTAAGAGAGCGAGAGAGAGGAGAATAGAATATCGATCGGTCTTGACGTCACGACCGCATTAATTCGCAGCGAGGATTGAAAAATATTTTTCATAGCCGCTGACAAAACGTAACTCCCAGGGAAGCCGATGTGCAATCTTACGAAGTACCGTGTTACGACTTGCGGGATCGCGACAGTTTTATCCAGTACAGCCATTCCTTCGTTTTCTCGGAGATTTTTACTCCTCCATCGAGATACGTTACAACTCTGACGCGACCTCTTTTTTTTTTTTTTTATTTCTTTTACGTTGGAATTTACCGAGAAGAGGTAATGCATATCCCACCATGAAAAACTCACCGTGTCATTCATCATACTTTTACAATATTCCCACTGTATATTGTTTCGCAAAAATTTGGAAAATCTATTTGAGTAATGATATATCCAGGACACCTCGAAGTCTTTGACCTTAAAGAGAATTTACTGTATAGAAGTCCCAAGAGTAAGTACTACACTTCTTTTTCACAGAGGATCCATCTTCTTGGCGAATTCATTGGATGCACTTAAAGAATCGTAAGAAAACAAAAAAAAAAATCATTCAACTAAATCCTTCGTGAGTTTGATATTTCCCGGAGAACGCCCAGTCGGGCGTCTCTGTGCAGTGGGGATTTATTATTCTTTTCATGACGTTTTATCGGTTTTGCCCTGCAGCGTAAAAATACGTCAGCCGTCTGGCGTGTGCACACGTAGCTTGGTAGCGTCAAGTGTGCAAAGGATGAGGATGAGGTGGAGGTCTAGGAACGCCAAGGCCATAAAGAGGGAAGGTGGGGTATAGGAACCCTATAAACGTAGCAGTAGGTCTAAGACCTTTCTGAAATTCCATGGCGTCAGGGCAGGACAAACGCACCTCTTCGCCCACCCCTTTCTCTAACCCCTTGGGAAGTCTGAGGAATTTTCCATGAAATATTCTTAACCGTATACGCGAACCAGCGGCCCTGTTTGCGTAGCGAACGGGTAACGGATTTTTATTCTACCAAAAGCGGCTTTCCACGCGAAATACGTTTACGTCTGCAAATAGCCTTCGGCTGGAGTGTCATATCGTTTCTGTCACTCTTGTATTTACTTATTGACGTAAGTCATCTTCGAAGTCCTCGACATCTACCAGATCCTCACTAGTTCTTTCCAGTTTGTATGACCTAGAAGAAAAAAAGAAAAAGGAAACTGAATAAAAATGTAACGAGGACAACCATTTTTTTGTTAATATTTTAGTTTTTGCATGACGCGTCAAGTACTTGGTAAATTTCGTAAATATGAATTAAGGATTGAACGAAGGTAAGAAGAATGATCACGCAATTGTCATACTTCAGGATTAGAGGTCGAACCGGATGAATCCTTGGATCCTTCACCGGAATCGACCCTGCTTTCCCTTATTATCCTCAAGGGGAAATTGTCAGTTCATCCAGTAGAAGCCGTGTGCTGGGGATAACTTTCACGAAAAGTTTAGAGGGTCGTCTACGCGCGGTCCAAGGTTAATGTCGGTGCCGTTCATGGTGGCAGAATTCAAATTGGATTGTGCAGTTTTACCGTAACCATTTTAACGCCACCTTCGAATCATCACTGTAAACGAGAACTTGCGAAAAGTGTTCCCCAACCTGGAAGATTCACTTTCCGGAATGATAGTCTGACAACCAGCCACCCCCGGATGGAGTACGCTGAAGCGTAGATGAGAAATGAACGGGAGAGAGGTATACGATAGAGGAAGGAGAGAGAGAGAGAGAGAGAAGGACATTAAAAGTTCTCTAGAAAATTGAAGTCAAGTCAGTAAAGGAAGTCCGGGCGAGTATTAACTAAACCTTAACATCTTTCCTCAATGCAATCGTTCATATTAGAATTTGGCCTGAAGTCACGAGAATTTTTCAGGACGCGCGTGATACCCTTAGGAAGATTTGTTGTTTAGAATCTCTTAGTTATTTTATGCTTTTACGTACCCTGTTTAATATTCGAAAAGAATAAAAGATCCCTGAGGTCAAATAGGAAGTTGAACTCTGCTTCTATAAAGTCCTTAAGTCCGAATCTCACGTGTTTATATGAATCGCTCAGTTTATACACGACCTTAAGGTCACATGTATCTTTCGAAGGTAAATTAGTATTGGCTCATATTTTCCGATTTTTATCATTAGATTTTAAGAATAACGGATATAATAAGATCGTGAGTATCTTGGGTGTGTATATAGTATATCTATATACGTTTGAGAAAGAGAGGAATGGGAAGTAGGAAAAAATGACGTAGTAATCAGCCTGAAATTCGATGGCGCCAGTTCTGACGGATTGCCCCTTGCGGAACAGAAGTATACACGGGAAACAGACAGCGATATATTTTACATATTCGTTTATGCAAATGCCCACTTTCCTGGGATCGTTTCGCGCTCGCCGCAGCACTCCGATCCTCTCGATTCTCCCCTGTACTCCTCTCGGTCTTCCGTGCAATCGACACAAAAATGGAGAACAACACGGGGAAAAAATCACGCTTGAAAAATTCTGCCGGAAATAACGACTGGGATTTTTTGGTCATTCAGTAACGTCCGAGCGCAGTAGTAAAACCCCTGTAGTCGTGCAGACTGCGTAGAGCTCGTATGTAAAGTGTATATGGATACCCCAAACAGCCTCCTCGTTAGCATGACAAAGCAGAGCCTTCGCGGATTTGACTTCCCTTATCGCGAATACCTCGTAAATCATGCTCGCCTAGTCCACTGGGCATTCTACGGTTTATAGCCACGAAGACCCTTCAAGTCCCAAAGGACTATGAAGGGACTAAAGAATTTGCTTGGAAATTCATTTTGCTTGGCTGCCAAATGTAGAAATTCATAATTCTGCTCTGATCTCTCGAGACGACCGAAAGTGGAAACGGCGCTTAATTGACCCGTGGAAGGAGGAATGATTTTTTGACAATTTGATTTACTTCCTGGCATACTTACCTGGTCGGACTAATTTTATTTTGATCCCTAGAGAAAATTATTAATGCCTCGCTGGGTACAGTAATGTTTTCCCCGTTTAAAGTATTGTTGCAGTTTTTTTTTTGCAGTACTTATTTTTTAAGCCATTTTTACCTATCTGGATGCTACGTACATCAACTGTATTCAACGCATCGCATCGAAGAGGCTCCAGGATAACGGAAGGATGCGTTCATCAAATCCGATAAACTTCCAGTGAGAGTGGAGAAGCGTGTTTTTCAAACTAACCAGAAGCGTCAATGAAAACACCAGGAGTTTAGTAAATTACGCATAGCGTCTCTATACGCATCCAGTTTGACGTTAGCTGACGGAAGACTTATTTTTGACGTGATATTTTGTTTTCTTTCAATTTGTAGCTTTTCTTCAAACCCAAAGCTTTCATTCGATATTCTTCGTAGAGACTCTAAAATATCTCTGTATCTATTTTTCTTCTTAAACTTCGCCCGTAACGCTGGTATCTCCATTTCGAAGAACAATTGAATGCGAGAACGAGTGATGGTTCGAGAGAAATCATTAAGTGGAAGAGGCGGAGTTTTCATATTGCTGGATTTTAGTCAACGCCTTTGCAGATACACTGCCGTAGCGTCGATGCATAAATTCATAATGGATCACCAAAGAATACGTCTGTCCTTGCATTCACCAATGAGTTATCGGCTGGGTTTTTTGGTATTCCAGAATGATTTCCGAATAACCCGAAAAACACCCTTATACGACAATCGAATGCAAAGAATGAATAAAATAAAATACAGATACCGAATTTCTATAGAAACAGGATTTACAAAGAAGAAAAGTTGCGGACTAAAAATTTTACGTTGTCAAACAAAAAAGTTTCTCAAGTTTCTTTTATGTTTTGAATAAGAGTCCCTTTGATACGGTTAGCCCCCTTGAAAATCCGACCTTAGCCTAAATCCTGTTAAGAATTCCAGATAATAATACAACAACAGCCCTTTAGTATATTGTTACTCAATAGACGTTCAAAAGTAATATGAAACAATAGTAATAATTTTCGCGAAAGGAACAAGCATTATTGTCAGAGATACCGTTATGACGTAATCGAAGACAGGAAAGTTTACTTCGAAAAAAATTGTTCTCATCGAGATAAAGCAGCCTACAGTAAGTAGAATATTTTATAAGGGGAATGTAGGAATTTTAAATTTGCCCCAGGGTGAACGGCGCAAGGACTCGTAGTAAGACTGAGAGATTGCTATTGCTGTACATACTAGGCCAGGGGGAACTAGCTAAGACTTAACCCTTATGTTAAGTTTATGAACGGGCAGCTAGGGAGGTAGGAGTTAGAGAGCTCTCTAGTTCCAGGGCAGTTCCTCGGTACTAAGGCTGCAAGGATAGCGGAGGTTAAGCTTATGTAAGCCGCTGGCAAAATTATGAGAGGGATAATGTCGGCGCACTAGAGATGTTTTCTGAGAAGATATGCCGGGAATGTGGCTCGCTACGGTTTTTCTTCTGAAGCTAGTTTTACGCTATATACACATACATACATATATGCAGAGAGAAAGAGAGAGTGCGAGTGAAGGAGAAGATAGAGAGAGAGAGAGAAAAGACCACCATTGGATTCCGGAGAAGGGCGCGTGAGCGTGTATATTTCCTTTAGGGAATTTCACGAGAGGAATTTTCAAATCGGTTGAAACATCCTGTTGAGATCGCAGAAGGGATCGTAGTCCTCCGAAGAGTAACCTTGAAAAGGCTGAGTCGCTTCCTATTTTTTCCATCCTTTTCTTTTTTTCTTTTTTTTAACTTATAAAAAACTGCCTTCGCACGATCGAGCTTTCCCTGTATCTTCTTTTTTAAAGAAGGAAGTATACCCTGTATAGAGATTTATATGAATCATTCCCCAAGGGCATCGAAAAAACTTTCCTCCTCATATGTAATTATTCTCGTATTCATAGAATACCGTTTAACCATCTAAGGGGTGACTGGATTCTATAGCATTGACACAAGAATACAATAAACCGTGCTGAGTTAATTCGAAATGGCTGCGAAAACCGGCAATAACCAAAGTAACGAAATTCAATTGTCAAGGAACTCATTTAAAAATATAATAATCCCCCCTCCCCTTCAACATTTATATTACACATAGGTATATGAATGTGAAGGGAGGGGGGTGACGGCGGTGCAAAGTCACGGTTCGTTAAACTATCGAGTCCAACTATTCTATAGAATCGTAAAGTAGGGGGTGGGTCTCTTTCACTGAAAATCGATAACGAATTGATCGGAAATATGATTTGGCTCACCTGCCACGAATTACACTTTGCTCCTGACCTTTATTACCCATTAAGATTGTCCTTCCTTTAAGTTACTACATACCAAGGACATTGTAGGGTACTGTTAGGTCGGTAGGTTTAACGAGGATGGGAGACATTTTAACCGTAATTAAGGTAGAGAATGTCGGAGATTCTGGAGGCGTAAATCCGGCAGCTTGAAAAAGCGCTAATTCGGCCGATAACGTGAACATCATTTCGAGCGAAGCATGGGCTGACACGAGCAATCACCAATCAATTACAAACCCCAATCATTGCGCGATTACCTGGCTCGCTAGACGCGAAATCGTTCTCATATAAATCACACGACAGCTTCAGTCGAAGGGGGCGGCCATGGCGGGAAATGGATGCTGGAGCAGTGGAAGCTGCGGGATACACTACGATGCTTTCTACACTCTGTCTATATATAGATATATGCTTCGGTACTCTTCCTCCCTTCTCCTTCTTGTTTTCCTTGTCCATTGACAGGCCGTCAGGCTCAGATGCCACCTTAGTCCCCTCTCCCCTCTTCTCAATCACCCTACTTTAACTTTAGTCTGTCTCCCTTTTTCACGTTTCCGGTACCACTGGTAGCTCTGGTACCGGCTTAACTGACCCGAGAAATTGAATCTTACATACGTCATATCGTTACGAGTTATCGAATTATTTCAGGAACCTTTTTTACCATCTCGAGTATACACGCTGCTTCCCTTTATGATATTCTGTCAACAAAATACATTGTCGTTTGTTAATATCCACAGTTCCGATCCTTTGGCTTCAACGTTCTGAATTTTGCCCTGAAGTCTCTAGTCCATTTATTTTCTTCGTGGTGAAGTGTCTTTCTTTTTTTTTTGGACAGATATCAACAGAGCGGAACTAAAATTCTAGACAGCTCGAAAAATATCATTTTTTCATACTATTAAAAATACTTGGTGGGTCCACAATACGGAAAAGTAGCTGGATCGATGACCAATGGGTATACAGGTATCATCTCGAAAGAGCACTTCTCCGTGCCAACTTGATTTTCAATGGACTCGTACATTACGTATTTATACTATCTATATTGTATTCAGTACCCTACGTTACCTGGGACCACGCATCCCTGAAAATCGATCAGTCGAGCCGGATGATGCGTTCAGCAAATTACAGTAGCCAGTTACGCAGCTAACTACAGACTATTCTCTAGGAAGGAAAACGATAATATAAAGGAGAATGACAGGAAGCAGCTGGAAATAGCGTGGAGGAGTATAAGGGTGGGGATATAGGCTTGAGACGTAGGAAAGACAGTAGGTAACACTGCGGCACTCTCAACGTCCCGACGCTCGTCGACTGGCTACGTCAACCACTCTAGAATCGGCGCATCGTCGGATTACATTAATTGAATATTCATAGAGAAGGATTTGCATGAATTTTTGGTGCCAAGCGCGGTGCACCCGATACGTATTTGCAGCGTGTCAGGTTTGTCCAGTTGTAAATGTCATTTGCGATGGGATTATGCCGTTTAACATAAATCCGCACGGCTTGGCAAACAGTAGGTACGCGTTCCCAGTAATTCGTCTTCTAATTCGGTTCTCGTGACTTACAATCAATCACTAGAAGGATTAGGAATAATAACAGCATTAGATTTTGAGTAATCAGCTTCTATGTATGTTTCTATAGGCAATAAACAAAATTATAAAAATATTTGATTTTTGAAGAATGCAACAGGAGGGGATCATTTTGCAAGGTTTATAGGGTGTGTACTTACTGCGAGTTGTGGGACAGCCAATAGACAAAGCAGCGGCAACCTTTTATCTTCCGTATAAGAAGTGATCGAATTGGTATCGATTTAGCTTGATCCTGTGGGACTTTACTGCGTTTCACAGAGATTCCGGCAGTGTCGGCGTATAACGGGTATATGGAAGCTAGTTTATCCTCCTTATTCATTGAACCCTTGTATCAGTTCTGTATCAGTCCTGAAGTAACCTTATACTCCACCCTTCGGTACCTCGTCATATAATCTATTTCAATTTTCAGCTGCTCGCAAGCTCCCTCGACAAGGTTATTCGGAATATTGGATTACCCAAGACATTTGCGATTTTGCTCACTTTTAAAATCTACTTTCGTCAATCGCAGTGGAGACCCCTCACCATTCATCCCTTTTCATCTAGAAACTCTCTTAAATCCTGACACACCTTTCTCCCAAATAAAAGTCAATGCGAATTTACCAAGTCGTAGGTTAACACAGCCTTAATGCTACGAGAGAATCGCCTGGTTGCCTGTATCGATGGATCGAAATGTCAGGTTGAATCGAAGATTCGTGGCTGTCTGTAGGGGAATGGGCGCCGGCACGCTTTTCAACCCTGAGCCTGACTATTGGTGATTCCGAGGTACAGAAGTTCCAATTTTCTGTGGACGTAAGGAGACTGAGGGAGGGTAATAGGGTAGGAGGGCGCAGGGTGCGTCAATCTTTTCAAAGAAAAATGCCTATGTCGATCAGCGCTTATTTACTCTAGTTTTACTTTCAATTGGACTTTCGGATGCGATTTCTTTTCTTTTCGTTTCTCTTTACCCACTTTGTCTCTAGGATCAGAAGAAACTGAAATGCAATGAAGACTCAGCTAACTTTCGCATAGAAAGATCCAGCAGCGTCTTATCACGTACAAGAGATGAAATTTTGCATTAGAAAAAAATATTTAAAAAAAGTATTAATTTTTTTTTGATGACGTATCTGTTGTTTTTTTTTGGGAGGAAAATATACTAATGGTAATTTTAAGCGAAAAGGAGTTACATCGCTAGCTGATTTCTATAACCTTCCAAGGATTTTTATCTTATCATCAAGAAATAACTAAGCGATCATCCATTAATGACGGCCTGTGAGCTTCCAATTGTTTTAGCATGTGAAAACGGTCGCCGCGACGCGAAGGGCTTGCCATCTACCTTCAGAGCTTCAAGTACAAACATCTTTGTTCGTTGTCCCTTGGGGGGGCCAAGGAAGGTCCTTTTAGGGAAGCCTGGTGGGATTTTCTTTTGCAGAGCGATGAACAAAAAAGTGATTTACATCGGATAAAGCAGGGTTAATGAATGGCGGATAGGATAAGGTCGGCCATTAGCGACATTGAAAACATCTCACTCTCCCTTTGCACTTCTACAACCTTAAGGCCTTTCTGGACAAACATATAGGATTTGGGTTACACAATCAGGGAGATTTCAGATATATTTATTCCTTGGAAAAAGGTAAATGTAATTGGGGAAACAATCTTGAATAATTAAAATCGAAATTGGTGTTTTGTTTGCCCCTCCCCCCCCCCCCCCCCGTTTCTTATCTGTGATTTACTACGTTTTTTTTTTGGGGGGTATCTTTTTCAGGATGCAGACACTATCTTCGTTGTACTTACATAATTACATTTCATGGATATTACTTTCCTAAAAGACCCTCCTGAACGGGAAAATATAGCTTTGGGTTATTTACCTAGGTATAAGGGAGAGATTCAAACAGACACAGTGTCTTCTTTGAGAGACCCTCGGGACCAAAGGGAGCAAGTGAGTGCGATTCCATCGATCGATCTTCCTATTGAATTCATAGTATCTCTTTGGTTCACCCAATATCTCTCTGGCCGCTTCAATCATATCAGCGAAACTTTTTCTTTGGTTCCGCATTCTGAAAAGAGCAACGTTAGGACTTTTTAGTATTCCTGACCCGTTTTACAGTTAATGACTATACTTTTTTTTTTCAATTTAAAACTTGTGACAAAAATTATACTTATAAACCTTAAATTATAATTATAGATCTTTAATGGATTAGTCCCTTTTTAAAAGAAATTTGATTCAATGTAAAGGCACCGAATTAATTTGTACACCTAATATCTTACGGGCAAACATTAGGCTGGCTTAACTAATGTATCTAAACTGGAACAAAAAAATTGGGAGAATTAAAGGCACCAGATTTCAAAGGCACTCATTATTTACCAGGTACAGACTGGTGGTTCGGGATTGATAAATTATCTCCCTGAAAAATGTAAAACCAATGCGCGGTCGGTCCCCCAGTCACTTTGATGAATTTCCCTGGATTGGTGTACTCCATATAAATCTGGTATGTTCCGGGTCAGCTGTCGAGCAATCCAACGAAATGGCACCAGAACTCGCTGATGCATCCCCTATTTTTGGGTAACGTGACTCTATAATTAAAATCGGGATTTTTGTCAATTTTGAAAACTCGGCAAATTTACAGGATCTTTACAGTAAACTTATATAACTTGGATATGAAATGCCTTTGACTTTGTCGGATGAAATATTGGAAATAAATAAGGGATTATTTTTTACTGTGAAGAACGGACTTCTATCTTTAAATATCTGTATATATAATGAAGAGGACTGCCGGGATTGCGAAGCTTGATTTATAAGAGCGCATCCCGGAATGGCGGAACGCGTTAATGGCTATAGGTAATTTGTATAAATTGCCAGAGAATTTATGATCTCTCGATACGGCGTATATCAGTATCTAGAGAGCCCGAGAAATAAACGAATTTCCACGGGCAGCATATAGCTAAATAGTTTTACTTTTCATACGAATGGACGCCCTGCGTCGATGAGTATTTTGCATTGGAAATTTCGCCACACGTGTGCGAGCAGACATTTTTACAGAATAGAAAGAATTAGGTTTATACATTTTTTAATTTTAAACATAATTTTTTGTTATTATAATTCGACTTATTTTAAAATAATGAAGAAGTCGATACACCTACACGCTTTTTTTTCATGACTTACTTAGCTCAAGGTTAATAGCCTATTCAATTGCAATTTAATATTTCTAAGGCTCGCGTACGCAAATGATAAATAGGATGTCGTTATGGTAAAGGCGGATGACCGACTATTTTCCTCGCGATAACCATAGATTCAATATTCAATATTGAAATTCATCTAAAATTAATTTTCAGAGATTGTTTAGCACCTGGACAATCCCACTGAAATTAATTCAGCCCCCATAGATCTGAAAATAGCGAACAATGAATAATTGCCAGATTTAATAAACAATATACGTTTGACCGATTTCAACCTTTCCCCTGTATCTTCTCACTTCGATCAATATTTTATTTCAGATCAAATTCCCACTCCTCAATGGCACATAAAATGTACACAATAGCATATAAACGTAAGACGGATAGACGCGATAAGCAAATAAATAGCTGAACCGGAAAGGCAGGTGAGCTAGCTCATTGTGCAATTAAGGCTAACGTCCACCTAGCGATAAATAACTCAACGATCCTGTTTCTAATCTAATTTCCATTTATAACGACGACCCGACCCGACTTGCTTCACCTCGTAACGTCGGAGGACGCCGCGACGCCAAATTACCGTAGCGACCCTCAAAATTAATGTAATGTCTTGCCAGCAGAACCGACGCCGACGTCCGACGCCTAGTCTGTACAGCAACGTCGAGGGGCAAACGCCAAAGTCCGCACGCCAAGATCGCTACTAAACTCTCAGAAATTCGCTCTAATTTTTCGCGTATGATTAAATTTCCCAGAGGATACATATGTAGCCATGAGGATAAGGTACATACTGTACAATTTAAACCCAAGCTTGCAAGTCCCGTTTAAACCAACAAAATAATTTTCTCTTCCCACCACCTCTATAAAATCCGCAGAAAAACACTTGCAGTTTTGCATTAAGGGAATTTGAAAAAAAAAAACTTCCGTATTGCTCATAACACCCCGTTAACGCGTTTAGCCAAAAAAAAAGCACATCGAGACACAAACTCGCGGAATAGTTGAAAAGCTCACGAACCGTAATCGTACTCTCAATAGAAACTTGCGATAATGAGAAAATCAAGAAAAATGTCCGAGGGTGGTGCTGCTCATTAAAATAGTTAAGCTCCATTAAGGGCGTATCGCGATGCATCCCTGATACTGCGGCACCACGCTATTGAAGCTGCCAGCCCTTGCTGTACTATAATCTACATATATAATAGGACTGTATATGCAGATAAGTTATCATAGCGTAATATATCTGGTATATACACACTTAACGTATAGGCCATATATATGCTATAGTGTATTACGTATAACTTAGACGTAACTATATTTCCGTCTTACATTACACTCCAGCTGTCTGTAAAAGATATACTTCGTTAATGACGTAATCAGGTGTCAGCAACCAACCGAAGGCCTGTCGAGTTCTTTTACCGTATAGCACAGTATAAGCAGTTCCATGTAAGAGTCTGTTCATTACGCTTGTGGCTTTCTGTGCTTTAATCGCTCGTTCCCTTAGTGGCTAAGTAACCCACTAGTCGGCTGGCCTTACGAGCGATCTATAGCTAGTTGGCTAGCACAGATTATTATTATTATAGTTGGAGTTGGCTGGCTTGAGTTATCGGGTCATGTTTTTGTGCGACAGGCTGTGCTCACGCGAGAGATAAGCTAAGTGAAACTTTGTATGCACTTTGCACACTGTACTATGCTCTCTGCGAGTCTACCGTATCCGTATATCATCTTATACGAGAGAACTTATCAGTGGGCTCTTATTAAAAGTGTCGAACCTTATATTTTGTTATTACGTAATATATGGGTTATTGGAATTTATCATCTACCGAATGCCCATAGATAACGGGTTGTGATTATGGTCGGTGGTTAACCTGAGCCAGAATTTAATATAGTGTAATAGGAAACAGGTCCGGAAATGTAAATTGAACTGGTAGAAATGCCGGAAGTGGGTAACGATCGATCCTTCTTGGTACGTGACATTGAAAATTTTGTCGAATTGGCTAAAGGCTCACGATGGGTAGTCGTTACTTTAATCTATGAGTATGCTAATTACCTTTCAAGATTTTGCTTACATTATACAAGGGTTTTGTTAAAGTGGGACCCTCTGAATTTTACAATAGAACCGATTCGAAGGGGTCGTACGCGTTTGTAGACTGTCGTAAGGCATTTGTATTATTTCACCCTACCCGTTCGAGTGTGGTCATGTTATTTCGTGAAAGTGCACACTTGGCTTTACCTACCGAGGGAACTACTTCTCGATGCACCATTCAAAAGGTCGAAGCGAGTGACTGAATGAGAGAGTGAGTAAGCTAGTGAGCTTTGCCTATAAAACGTCGCCTTTTTCGAATAAGGCTGTGCTTGCACGAATTTGAATAAAAATGCTTTAAAGCTCCGTTCCCATCCTACCACTCTCGAGCGTTTAGTGCATTCAAAGTGGGTGGCTTCGTTCAAAATCCTTGGAAAAAAGAAGTTCTCCTCCTTGAAGCTCTCTTGCGAATAGCAAAAGAGAGAGAGGGAGAGAGAGTGTCTATAAGTCTGTTAGAGCTAGGTGGAAAGGAGAGAGACAGATGTCCAAGGATGAAAATTTGAACCATTAAAATCAATTCAAAATTCAATTACGTTGTTGCCATTTCTCACGTGTGTGAAGAGCTTAATATACGTTTTGAAGAGTGTGTCAAGTTCGAGCTTGCGGCCTGTTAAACTCAGGCAACTTTCTACGGACCGAGTGGTTGCTTGTACCCTCTCTCGTTTTCGTTGAAACTCTCGAGCCAGCCTATTTTCCTGAAACGTGAAAAGCTGTCGTTTCCCACCCTGCTTACTCTCTATCTCCTTCTCACTCCTCTTTGTTCTCGTTCCTCTGCATTGCGTTTACTATATACTTTAGCTTCTCTCACCTTCCTGTACTTTTCCTCCCTTCACTCAATTCACGTACGACGATCCTGCTTAATTACGCAAACCTGATTAGCACCTTGGTACTGCACATAGCCAGTTTCCATGAAGGCCTGTGTAATCCTATATATATATACATATATATAGGATTATATATATATATATATATCCGCTCATGCACTCCTTTTCCTAGTTCCGATATACTTGACGTCTCTGCCGTCCGCTTCGACACTGCTTCAAGTGTCTCCAAAGCTTAACCGACATTTAAGCATCTACCTAGAGGAGACTGAACTTGTAAGTAAGATAGTTTCTCCTTAAGGCCCATATTCTCTTTGACCTCTGTCAACTGTCAAAGGTTAATAGGATACGCGTACCTATACACCTACCTCTTGACATCCATAGTCAATAATGAAAAACAGGAAAAAAATTATGCGAAATAAATTAGGGTAGCTCGGCACGAAAATCGAAGCAGAAGAAACTGATTTAAAGTTTGAAAGGGGGTTGAGATTGCTGAAGGTGTCTGAGTGTCGAGGGTGCGAGAAAACCTGGATAACACTGAAGAGTATTCGAGGGAGAAAGGCAGATATAGCGAAAGAGAAGTGGTTGGGGAGAGAGAGAAAGAGAGACAGAGAGGGGAACGCGCCGTGCCAATTACAAGCCGTCAATTATCAACATTTCTGCTGAAGCCAACGAGCTTTACAATTTGGCCTTCGCTTTTCTCTATCGATATCTCAAAGTTGCGATCTTACCTCTTCGCACTTCTTTAACAGCGCTCGGCGAGCTCATCGGTTTGATTAAGACGAAATTAAGAAAGTTCTCGGTATCACGTCGAATTACGAATCAAAAGATTCTTTAGAATTAGCAGAGGACTCAATTACGAGGTGGAATACATTTTTCGTTATAAGAATTCGTAATGCAAATAAGATTTTCAGGAACTTATTGTCGCGTGCATCTAAACATGGTATGATATATGTCGAGATTGTGAAAAATTCCTAGATTAGTACAGGCTTTCGTGAATTTTCTAAATCGAATACAAAATATATTGCTACGTGTATAAGTAATGGCTACCTGTGTCTGCCATGCTGGAGCCAGCGGTTAATCCATTGCGAAAACATAAATCGTGAAGGTTCTGACAATGAATCAGCGCCATGTTGCATTACTACTTCGAATAATTAAACTCAATGCACTCTCGTTTCCAGGTTGGATGCTTGAATATAGTCAGTAAATATCTGTGTGTATATATGTAATACTATATATACTGTACATGGCTGGTAAGTGGTGCTGTCACCTAGTGAAAACACAGGACACCGTTTATAAACGTTATAGAATAAATCGGATTTAGAGAAATCAAAAATAAAATTCCTATGGGACATGCACTTTTTTTTCGACATTTTTTTTTTTACTCCGTTTGAAGGCGAGAGGCGACGGAAATAACCGGAAAGTTTAGGTTCGGATCTGAGAAATATTGCTAAATTATTAGCTGTGACTCTTTGGTGCCGCCAGACTTCTGGGGTTGAAGGGGGATGAAGAGTGCACTAGGGGTTGAAAAAGGAGGGAGGAAAAAAGGAAGACTGCGAAGATCGAGAGGTTAGGTCTTGGAAGGTGAGGCTGATGCTGAAATAAAACATGAGCCACGGGGAGTCTTCGTGATATCTATGGCCTTATCAGCAATGTAAAGTGGTCAATGGAGAGCGAAAGCGCCGAACGTTCCCGAGCTTCGCCGAAGGTAAACGAGATATCCAGTATCACAGAGGTAGACGTAGATCTCGATAAATGGAGACGCGTTCAATAACGCAAAGAGGGGAGTTCATGAAAAAATGTTAAAACTGCCTCTAAGTAGTTTCTCATTTTTAACATTCTTCTGACGCAATACGAGAAGACGCTTTTCATCGTCACAGCCACGCGACACCTCAATGCCTCTTGATAAACGTACAAAAATGTATTACACAGTGTGTCTTGTGAAGCTGAATTATACGATATGGATTTTCATGTAAAAGTTTATGAAAATTTTCATAATTTTTTTTTTTTTTCTAGCAGCTGCCAACGGACGACCTTCCTGGTACGTGTGAACGTCGGAAAGCAGGTTGGCTAAGATTGGCAGCACTGGTACAGCAGCCTCTTTAAACAACGTCAGTGGCTTCTTCAATGGCTCATTCTATTATCCCTAGTGTTGGTACGTGTTGCGTACTTTTAATTCAGTAAAATAATGAGGGCGTATTTTATAAAAGAAAACGGCAAACTGGCGTTTTCCCTTTAACCGACGGAAACTTTAACGAGCATATTAAAGTATGTTTTTGTTGCCGTTATAACCGTTGAATAATAGCTATTACTAAATGCCCATGAGTAACCGCATTAGCGGCATTCGTTTTAAAAATGTATAAAACGAGAGAAAAAAGTAAAGAAACAGAATAACCTTCGTTGCGAGAGAACTTACTAGTTCTCCACTCTCACACTGGACTTTCTAAGCACTTCCAAGAAAGTCTCACACTGGGATAAAAACTTCTGCTCGCAGGAGGCCTAGCTATGCTGGCAAGATAAAAGAGTCGGAATTTCAGCCAGCATAGGCGCAGGTCTTATCCTCGGAAAAAGATGCTTCAAGTGCAAGCCATTGTTGGAAAATCTAGGTCAACCAGTCGTTGCAATTCCGGCATACGAAGATGTCATTCTGTAAGGCCTTTTCTCACTAATTTTATGTCAACACGTGAAACTCATGTGTACGTATCGACTCTAATCCTACCGCTTCTCTCTATTTAACCTTTGTATGACCTTACTAGCACCTTTTCACGGTTCTAACCTCGAACAGTGGCCACTATGGAATTTCCTATTGCTTCACGGAACTTTCTAACGGGATCGTTATAGTTTCTCTTGCATTGGACAATGTTCTGCATTCGTGCTTTGCAGACCGTGGAATATATATATGTATATAGAGGGAGAATCTGTAGAACTGGAGACCTGAAATGACGTTACAGAGATTTTACCTTGAAAATTCGTTGAATTTACCTGTGTGATGTGACTTCTCTGTTGTACCGGGAATTTCATCGAGGCTTGTTTTCTTTCTTGAAAGAGCTAAGATTTATTATTAGTTTTTGATGTTCTTGTCGCAGTACCTTTCAAGAAGCATCCTGACTGAATTTCTGGAGCTGAACACTATTCTAGAAAACAGAGTGGCGGAGGAGGAGGAAATACAGATGGCAAAATATTATCTTGACAAAGAGAACAGGATTTCTTAGAGAAGCACTAGAATGTGTCCTTTTACAGTGACTGTAGCTGATTCTGTTATCACCTTCTTTTTCTCTTGGGATCTCTAACGCTATGCGATATGCACCACTAGTACTTTATTACATTATTCTTTACGAAAAGTTTCGCTTTAATTTATTTCTTTGGAAATAAAGATTTTCGGATTCTTAAAGATTTACTGCCGTATATATATTATGACGTGATTTTTCGATTCACGGTCACAAAAGGGCCGTGGTTACCGATTAGATAACGTTTGCGATCGGCTAACCGAT
>JARPRG010000538.1:600-23325 GCA_031001745.1 Hartigia nigra
TTTTGTTTCTGACGACAGTGAAGCCAGTTCCCCATGCATACTAGGTAATACGCTACCCGATGTGCTTTTGTTATTAATTGATTGATGAGAATTAAACAGAGAACAAACAAGAAACAAACTCAGAGTTTGTATATAATTGCTATTTCCATCGTAGCCGCACTCTGATTGGTGAACCTTGACCGGCTCCCATTTAAAAACTACGCACTTTTGAACAAAAGGAAGGTCATTTTCGTAACCTCCTGTTGCCCCGGATTATCGCTACGTCGAGATTATCATCGAATTTTGGGACACCCTGTATATATAACCAGCCTGCAAAAGAAGGTCAATAGTAGATTCCTAGTGGAATCTTTCAGAATATTATCTCTTGAATCGTTCACGAATTCGTTCGTCTATTTTGCACATTACCAAAATAAAAAAAGAAGCCTCAAAAAAATGTCACGAGTCTAAACCAAAAGTAATGAAATCATAATTATGATATGCTCACATCAAAATTTCCTCAATTTTCAGTAGACGTTATGAAAGAAGTAGAAAAATATTATTTGCAAAAAATTGCAAAAAAGAATATATCAGAGGGGAGAAACCTTTTTTTAATTTATTACTTGTGCTGTGAACGACACATTGAACCATCAATTCGCCCATGTTTCACGATCCATGTAACATATGCAATTTGTTACCCGATTGGTATCCATCTATACCTGCGAGCCCGTTATTTCGTGAAGTATATATATATATATATATATATACTTATAAGTATATATATATATATATATATATATATATATATATCACAGAGCACTATAGATGGTGTTCCATTACCAATCTACCGTATTTATCAAAAACAGACAACCAATAAAGATCTCGCCTAACGCAATAAAAAAATAGAGCAACAAGTTATAAAATTCTTTTTATATATACACATATATATGTGATTTTTCGTTTCACAGTCACAATACACACACACACACACACACACGCGCGCGCGCGCGCGCGCGCAAGCTAACGAATTCGCCAAATCAGGACATAGAAGGTATTTTATAATTCCATATACTGTTATCAGCTTAAATAAAAATCTAAGAATCACGTATAAGCATACATATTATCCGTATAGATAAGAGTATAATTCTTTGAAGAGATAAGAACAAAAATTTCCTCTTAATCCCAAGGAACCAAGAAGCAACAAGTAGTATGGGACCTCCAATACGTTAACCATAGTTCAACGCGCGTTGGAATTTAACGCCTGATTCCGAAAGCTCCTAAGTATCCTTTATCCCGAGACAAGACGTCAAGTCAGGCTGGAAAATTTCGTTAATCGACAAAAGACCAAAAACGAGCAGACCACCTGTCCAGTACGTCAAACGAGCGAATGCCGTGTCCCTGTATAAAGCAAATAATAATATTAATAATAAAAGCCCGTGCGTGAGTCGAATAATATCATATAAAATGTATAACGTCAATGCGCACACCGTGACAGAGGCAGATAACGCAAGAGATTATGACGTATGACTATGATTATGACGTAATTATCAGATTAGTCGGTCGTATTTATTTGCCTTGAATTACGTCACAGATCAAAGAGAACAGAGAGCAACGAGTGCACTGAAAGAAAATAAAATAAAAGAAATTATTAACAAAAAAAAATGTGCAATAAAATAAATAATACTAATTATCCAAACTTCATGCGCATTGCGCAATAATTGGCGGCTATGTTTTGCGGGAGTTTTTTTTTTTCAAAAACATATCCTTTGTCCTGCGACGACCTTCTTACGAAGCACATTAATCAGGGATACTATCGAAAACTGAATTCTCTTGTACCGCTCGTCATTGGGATGCTGTAACAGCGCCAATTAAAAAGTAATAAGATAAATATAAGTCAGAAGCGTTTATACGATCGAGTCAATGGCTTCGGGGATAAATAATGCCCAGAATATTTTAACATGGCTGCGTCCGACAATGGAATAGTCTGTGCTATATAGTTTCCCACTCGAGGGATATTCCAGAATTTACGGCGTCCTATGGGGACGGAGTTGAAGAGAGAAAAATATCAAGAGAGAGAGAGAGAAGGATGCTTTCTCGATACCCCATAAGCCCCCGCTCACCCCCAATAACCATGAACGAAGGTACAGTTCTATTCTCTTTTGATCCAGCTACTGACTTCGTGCCTTTTGACATCAATGCATTCCCTGCTCTATATATATATTCTCCCCTATGCAATTTGCAGCACGGCCCCACCCACTGGTAATGCATAATCGTCATGCCTCCCGACATCCACACGACTACAGATGATCCTATTGATTTTTTGACGTGCAATAAAAAAAAAAAAAAAAATTATTGTATAAAGAAAATTGCGCAAAATTTGCCTTTTGTTAATTCGTAGCAGATAGAATTACAACGGTGCGAGAAAGCACTTCGCGATTTGGGATTTAAGTTTTGTGTGCATTGATTACGGGCAATACCGATATTTTAACAGCTGTTTAACCGAAGGTATATAACCATGTCGATCGAGCTAATTAAATGAACGTTAATTGGGCAACGTAACAAACGCGCTATTTCAGTTATTCGCGTAACTAGTATATGCGGGAAACATACAGTAACTGATGATAGCGAAAGTAGCTTCTGAATAGAGAGAGAGAGAGACAGAGAGAGAATATTAATTAAAGCGACTATAACAGTCTAGGAATTTTTAATAGAATTTTATTTTTTATTATACTTGACTGATCGTCCTTCGCAACAACGAATATTGGAATCGCATGGAATTTCGGAAAAATTATCGCCGATTGCCCATTGCCTTAAGGATTAATAGGATTAAGTGCCTTCACCGGCGCAATTTACATATCATGACACATCTTCCCGTGGTAACCATGACAACGAGCGAAGGGTTGTCTTTCTGGACATGGGGTAGAGATACACCATAGGGCCTCCAGTAAGCTTTCTGTGTTCTAGCATGGTGTGTGTATGTATATATATATATTTACAATTGGGAAGTACAGGATCGAATAATCATTTTTTCACCATAACTCGACAACGGGCGAAAAAAGCATAAAAATATGCATAGATGTGAATAGTCCTAACGATTTCCAACGATTCCTTTATTATAACATTTATTTTAGAGTTAATTTGTCTTACGTGAAAAATATCTTAAAGATACGAAAAAAAAAAACATTGTTATCGTTTATGGTACGTTGACTCGGCGCATGCGCAGTGCGCGCAATAGTCCTTTTGTTATATAAAGGCTCTGATGGTAACATACCTTAGGAAAAATAACTCCACTCGTCATGCGGTAGACAAGCGTGCAAAAGGGGTGCGCCATTTTAGGTGACGTCCTTCTAGCACGTAACACGATACACGGTAGGAAGGCACAAACCCTTCGACCTTCCCAGTCGTTGCCAGTTACTGTCTCGTCGCTAATGGACTAAATATTGATCCGTTTCAGAAAACGTTGCAAGACCTCGAAGAACAATGGTGAAAATTCCAGCAAATGAGTCTTTCGATAAGTTAACCTCCAAGTCGACGAAAGACAAAGAAAATGCGAAAGCTATACGCTGCACTGTTATAACGCATATTATCAAGATTTTATTGTATTATATAATAACATAATACATATATATGTATATATATGTATATATATATATGTAATTATGAAAAAAGTTCGAATGTCAACGACTCCGTGCACAACGCGCGACAGAGGTGGGTAAAAACACGCCGGTACTACAGTCACGTGAGATAGCGTGCAAGAGCCTAGGATTGCGTGACTTTAGCGTAAAAGTAATTATCGATCATTCTATGCTTTTATATGGTAGTGGTTTGGAAAAATTACATCATCGATCAGAATCTTCATGAATGAATGATTCCCAGGTTGCTCGTTTACCAACATAGTTACTGTCAAGTACCATTACTATATATATATATATAGAACATTCGTTTTTATTAGAAAAAAGAAAAAAACCATCAATAACTGTATAAAATAATTATGACTAAATAAAAGAAAAAGATTGTTAAAGCGATAATGAAGGAATGATACAATTATTTATACTAATTATATACCAGAGTCATTAAACAGTCGTGAAGCATTAACAATGACCATCGAGAGCTTAAACGTTAATAGGTAAATTGCATGGCTGCCTGCGGCTGAACTGTATTGACAAAAAAAAAAAAAAATGATGCGACAGCTGCAAATTAGCGAATAACGAGACTAGGTAGGTATACTCTTACCGAATATTGTGTATTACACTGTGGTTAACTGTAGGTATTATACCATAAGTATACAAGCACCGTATAGCTTGTCTAGTGCAACGGCGTAAAGAATCGGCGTACAGCTTGGGCCACGCGTTACCGAGAATTGGCGATTACCGAGGAAGCTCTGCCGTTCGTATTCGAGGGACTGGCCATTGTGCACGGTAGCTTTATCTCTTTAACGATCCTCCGGCAAGGATTCTCCTTTGTTCGGATAGAATGAAATTATCCGAAAACGCTTAAGCGTATTTAGAGACGTTGACGGCAGGGAGGGGAGACACGCTAAACTCAATGTTAACGGAAGCATACGCGTAAAATATGATATCATCATTTTTCTTACAGCGTTACTGCATTCGGTGGGAAGCTGAGCATGGACCGGGATGCTTGAAGAACGATTTGAGTCTGGATTCGGGAGATGGGTTTATGAGAGGACCTGGAAGAAAAGAATGTATGAGAGGGGAGGTAGAGAAGGAAAAAAAAAATGGTAACAGAAGGATGAATGTAAATTTTCCACGTGGATCATCCTAATAGAGCCCTTATTTTTTCAGCACGGTTCGTATACCGTAGTTACCTAGTAAGGGGAGCGTCATATGTCGGCTACACCCCCATTGCCACCCTTCCTGATGCCCGACCCATTTTGCACCAGGGAATTGAACTTGGGGAGACTGTCTGTATACCACGTGTACAGAATCGCATATGGTAACTACGATTATATTTTTAAGCGTGACTGTACTTGAAGACTCGTGGATTTAATTAAACTTATTTTTTTGGGTATTCGGGGTAGTTTTTGTTTTAGAGAAATGTCCACGGGGACGTCGTTAAAGATTTTTTACTAGGGCGACTTTGATAGATACTTGAAGGTGTAGAGTGAGCGACGAATTTTGCATATGTAAACATCCACGTGGATTTTGACCTGACTCGCACTCTGCCGATGGGAGTTATAAATTCAAGTTCTTCCTTATTTTCATGGAACTTAAAAGGGTCGTTAATTTTTCAGTCTTTTCAGTTAGCTTATCGCCCCGAGGTCTTTTTTCTTTTTTTTTTTTTAATTTTTCAGTAACGTACTTTCGCGAATAATCGTCTTGGGAGAGAGAGAGAGAGAGAACGACTCTATAGGATGTTTAGGAGTAAAGAGAGCTTTCTTTAGGGGTCATCTTCCTATGACTTTTAAGGTAAAAGAGTTACCTGGATATAATCTTTTATTCGTGGAACAACTGTACAGCGTTACTTGTCATGAAGATTTGTATTATCAATTTTAAATACCCTGATATATAGCTATAGTCATATCAAGAGCGAAGGGGAGAAATAAAGAATAGAGTAAAGAGTAACAAATACAAAACAAAAAATGAAAATAGCAAATTAGACGAAACGCTACGTAAGAGGCCAATATGTTCATAAAATCGTCTTCGGCAAGAAATGTTTTTTTTTTTTTTTTTAACGAACATATTTCTAGTTGAATGGCTGGCAATTTAAAGTAAAAGTCAAGGGCAATTCCTCTTTTCTAAGTCTGCTCTTTGGATTCCCGCTGAGAATTTTCGTTCTTTTTATTCCCTCCAATCAAAAGTCCCATTGTCGCGCAGCGTGTGCAGTACTTACATGAGAAAGAGAAGGAGACAGAAGGAAAAAGGGGACAGAAAATAAAAGAAAATAAAACAAAAGGAATACGTGTACGAGTTATTAGACAATCGAAACATAAAAATGGGGCACGGCAGTACGTACAGCAGGCCGTAACAAAAGCATTCAGAATTTTAGCGAGACTGTTGGCTGTACAGGGATGCTGCGTCATCCTCTCTAAATGTACCTAATACTATATACGAGATTAACGAGGCATTCGGAAATATCAATGCCACTAGTATCTGTAACGAGGATGTATCTTACGCAATTTCTCTCTTGATATTCAAGGACTACGAGAACCATTCTCATACTTGAAAAATATCAAAGAATTTTTGTGTAAAAAAAAACAAATAATACGTATAGCCAAGATTTCTTTGTATCGTTTGATTATAACAAAATTTTTGTGCACTACTTTTTTTTTAGTTTTGTAGAAAGAAAAAAAAAATCTTATCTGACAGCGGTGGGATTCGAACCCACGCCCTTTCGGACTGGTGCCTAAAACCAGCGCCTTAGACCGCTCGGCCACGCTGCCTTACGGAAACAGACCTTGATAGGCTCTCTAAAGCATATTGGTGGCTCCATGGAGATGCTAAAAATATGGATGAGTTAAGACGTAGAGCTAGATTAAAGCGAGAAAGGCAATTACAAATGCTCGAACTAAGATTTCGGAACAGATCTTCATGATCCTTAAGGTAACAGTAATACCTAATGCTTTATAAATATAAATGTAAATATGTAATTATTCATATTCCTTAAACATATCCCTATCCTTATCCCCTTCCTTTCCCACCCTACCCCCCTCCATTAATTTATATTTTATTGACATTTATTTACAGATACAATGGTTTTTATATATTTTCTTTTTTTTTTCTCCATAGTCAAAAAACAAAAATAGATAGTGTTTAAAATCGAATATGATGACGGGGTTAAAAATAAAAACTGGAAACACATAAATGGGTTTTGGTGAGATGCGTCATAGATGGCGACAAACCAAAGGTATTACATTATTAGTGATTAAGTTGTTTTTAAGATAGATTATTACTTAGCTATGTATATCGATATGAATGAAAATAAACTACCTTTTTTAAAACCAAAAAAAAAAAACCTTACGGAAACAGTAGTAAATTTATTGTTTTAATGTGATACCTAATACCTCCATTCGATAATGCAATATAAAATTATCATAAAGTAATATCCAATTTGAATAAGACATAATAAATAAATGCATATATCACGTACTATGAGTAAGTCTTACGTCATCAAGAATCACTGTAACTAACGGTATCTTTGTAACGACGAAAGCCTTATAACAAATTAATTATTAAACCATTATATCAAGCGTCAATCAGATGATATATGCGAATATTGATTATTGGTGTCTCGCAGAGAAATTTATGACGTCAATGCGAATTACCCTCAACCGGTAAACACAAAATCGTCAAATACGTACAACGTAATAAGCATTAACCATCGAGTAACATGGCATCTTCGACAGCCTTGTCATAGAATATCAATCACAACGTTCATTTATCCCTGGAATATTGATTGCAATTATTAGCAAATCAATTTCAGCAGTGGAATACAATAGGACAAAGTACGTAAATGCGCTCATCTGGTACAGAATCGATAAAGAACACATAGCACAATCGATCCACGAGCGGGATATAACAATAAGAAAACAATAGACAATAGGTGTATATATATATATATATATATATAAGTACCCTCTTTTTTGAATTCCCATAAGGGACAAAAACCCATAGGGCCCCAAAAATTCAGTGACAACAGCCCCACGAGACTCGATATAACAGCACATAAGCCATAATTTCTTTTCATTTTCAGGAAATACGTTCTCGGGCAGATCGAATGTCCCTTACACCCCATAGATTCCGTCAAGCTAATGGGAAATAAATGTAAGAGGGAACTTCCTATGGGACAGTACAGTATCTCTGTTTATTCGTACTCTCATCTCGCTACCCGTCTCTCTCCAAGTCATTAAAGTGTCTATCCAAGAAAATATAAAACCTTAAAATAGAAAAAACAGAAATAAAAGAAAAACGACAAATCAAGAATAAAAGAGTACAACCAAAAATCCCAATAGTCCACGTTATAGAAATTTTTACCATGCATCTCGGAAGGTGTCCAAAGTATAAAAGTGGCAAGAACGCACAGGTCAACTGGTTGAACGAGGTCACGCTCTTTTTATGCACAACCAGAAAGATCCCAACGTAGGATAACAGTCTGTGGGTCAATGTTGCGAAAGCTGCATTGAAACGCTGCCAAAATCCCGATGACCCACTAAAACCTATCAAGACAAATGATGCCGTTCGAATCCCACGCGGTATTTTCTTTGCCAAGCATATTAAATACGAATATATATATATATATTCACACATACATACATACATACGCACACCATACGTCATCCTAACGCCATCCTAATGACTAAAGATAAAAGAACAAATAGCAATATAAAATTGAAAAATTTACACAGCCTCACCGTATCATAACAAAGATTCAGCAGCATGGAATAATATTAAAAGTGAGCGTAACGCGGCAGGCTGAACAGGAACACCATAGCCTTAGGGGTAAAACCCATAGAATTTATACTCGACTAAAGGTTCTTGGCAAGAAGGGTCGGTGTGGCTGCTAAGTTGCGGGGGGGAGGGTTCAAACCAGGGCGAATGAACTACCACCCTCCTGGTATTGACTGGACAGGAACGACCTGCAGCAGGGTAGTGAACCTACACGCACCTGAAGCTACGAGTACCAACATGGCAAGCAAAGCTAACATAACCAGGAAAATAACGCTGGAGGTTAGGTTAGGTTCGAGGAAAGAACGGCGCCAGAGGCCTGTGCGCCGTAGGCGTCGGTACGCTCGTGTATAGTAAGTTGCATTTACAAGGCGTTATATAGTAATAGGGTATTTACAAGGTGTCGCAACGTTCCTACTACCAGTATATCTGTATATAATCGATAGATACGTCTATCCTCATTTATCGTGAAGTATATCTATATACATGGTTTAATCTTGATAACCGATATGAAATATGTAATCTAAGGTTATGTTTGCTAATAATTTAAAAATGGCGGCTACACTAGCGAATAGTAAGTAGATGGCTTATCGTATGGTGTAAGAGAGGTTTGTTATTATCCTATGGATAACGTGCTAGGGATTTTACGTTTCGGATGGATACACTAGATGTAAGTGTAACGTTGCGTAACCAATATTCTAGGTAGTATAAGGTGGCTTAAGAAGAACGTGGAGTAATTGACGATGGGGGTGGTGTAAGTCGGTAAGGGATAAAACAAAGCAATCCAGCCACCCTCGTAGCGTCGAAGTCAGAATTTTAATTATCGCCATACTTCACTCGGCAATAACCTTTATCCTCGAGTCCCACGGTTAATCCTCTTATTTTACCTGAAAAGGGATAAACTTTAAAATCACGTTAAAAGCCACCCTTACCTCGTACCTTGCAAAGTCAGTTTGAGATATAACTTAAAGGACACTTTAATACAATTTATACGATACCAAGATACTCCAGATCCATAAGATTTCTATTTTACTTCAAGCTTTTCAAGGAGTATCCCATTTATATGTGGGGGGGGAGTTATCCAAGGATTTTCTTGACTGGTTAGGTTTAGGTTAGGTCATCTCTACTACCCGCCAGCCTAAGACACTTTGCAGCGTATACCCTTGCGATTAAACGCGATATCTTTCAATGGCAGCCAAAGGACAGGATGTTTGGAAAATTCCCCTCTTTTATCATCCCTTGTAGATACTTACATTCTGCTCCTGCAGGGGGTTCCATGACTGCCACTTCCAAGCCTTGAAAATACCATAAGAAATCAATTGACTGTGTAGTGCCTTAAAGGTTGCACTGGATATCGATACAGGGAAGATCCCACTAGTCTAGTCCGTACGTATACAAAGTTTCTGGAGTATAAACGTAGGGGACAGAAAAGTCCCAATGAAATTGCATTCCGGGAAGATTTCAGCGATGGCGCAATGGATATATCCGGCAATTGATTCGCAGGAAACAAAAGTAATGGCTGGGAAGCGAAGAATGGGAAGATATGAAACGATTCGAATGACCGTGACGTGGTTCGCCTTTCTTCTTTAGCAGCCAACGTATGCCGGGCATTTTTCTATCTTCGGTAACATGGCGACTTGTATTGTTATTATTGAATCTTTGAACTGTGAATAGAAAATTATAGTATAGTATATAATATATATCGTATATATATATCTCCTCCTAGGTAAAAATATCATGACAGACGCAAATAAAAAGATACCTTGTACCTTTTATTTCTTGTACTTGCTTTGCCAAGGAAAAATAAAATGATCTCGTACAGTCGTGAAATATTAGCTTTCTGGTCAGGTCCATTCATCTGCTATAAGGTTTTATCTTTTTTATTTTTTCTACTGTTTCCCATCTTTTTCCTATTCTCTCAGGCCAGAATATCGTTGTTTCTTTCTTTTTATTATATATTTATACGTATCGATGGTATATAGGCTTCTCGCTCTTCGCGCATTTCAGATATCTATCTGCGATATATCTTTTGTATTTACATTTGTCTATGGCGTAAAAAATATGAGAATCTGCGTAGCCTTAGCGAGTACTCTTTATATATACATAAGGGTATAGAACCATATATCGACGCCTCGAGAATAAAGTAGAAGGCTTTCTTTCGTTTTACTTTCCATTTTTCTTTTATTTTTATCATCTCCCAGACGCGCATACCCACTGCTGTCGCAGAGTCCTTATAGTTTTCCCTGTAGTACAAGGTGGGAGCAGAGTACCAGAATAGAAGAAAAAAAAGACAACAAAGAGACAGCGAGTAAAAGAGCACTGAAAAAAGACTAAGAATAAAAAAAATATATATATATATTTAGTGCACAAATTTTATTATCCCCTTATGAAAATCTGTCGTGCCTCACAATATTTGATTAATACAATTTTTAGTCAAAAAATTAATGAGAAAGAAAATAAGTGATACATAAAAAAATATTACACGACAACTTTTTTACACGTAACGCAGCACTGCTCTTCTTTAGTAGACTAGACGCCAATATATTTTCTTAAGAAAAAAAAACCCTAACCTCTATTTTTTTGCTACATATAACGGATACTTGTGACGGAGATATCAGGCGACAAAAAAAGCTAAAAATACACTACAACAGTAGATCAAAAGTAAAGTAGAGGAACATTTTGTCCTGAAAAAAGAAGATATCAAATTTTAAAATGACTACTAAGAAACGTTTACGAGGTCCAAAAGAAGATACGAAAAAAAAGAAGACACCTAGACGTTCTTGAAATTGGTAAGTAAGGTAAGATATAAGTTGCACTAGGGTCGAGTCAAGTAGTAAAAGGCGTCTGTGTACCGAGTGGTTCGGTATTAGAAACGCAATCGATATTTAGCGGCAAGGTGCACGGCGTACCAGCACTTTGGTTACATATTTAATAATATCAATACCAGTCGGCCATAGGGATGGTAGAGGACTCGAACGTATAGTCGAAACTGTAAGGGATGGTTGTTGCACGCAAGGGTAGTTTGGGTGTCAGAGCCTTGAGGGTTCGATCCTAGGGGTTACAGGGGTTGCCATTACAGGGGTCGTTGCTACTGCCATTGGAAAATGCTAAAAAGGACTGAGGTGTGTGGACGTGACTGGTTGGTCGCTACGCTTCAGTAACAGACAGTGACGAGGAGAAGAGACAAAGACGCCATTTTGCGGTTTGATGAATATCGATAAAAGAGATTATTTGGTTTCTTAAAAAATTGCAAGTTACTTTTACAACGACGGATGATCCGAGGCTCGTCTAGACGCAATAACAACGATCGATATTTGACTAACGTGGTCCACCAAGGAATGCTGGGTAATTAGCTGGCCCGCGGGTTATTTCAAAGTTTCATAAGCACAACTATGAACTTACGATACGATATGAAATACGGATTCACCGGCTGTAGCGTAGAGGCAAACGGTAGAAAGGTTAGGAAGAAACTTGCCCGTTAAATTCAGAACAAAGCCGCAGGGTAGACGCGTTCTGAACAAACTGAATGGATGACGGAGGAAGAACTTTGAGAAATTTTCCGCATTCCGAGACGCCTGCTGCATCAACGAAAATGTTATCCCGAAGGCACGTCTCGTGAAGTTTATATATATAGAAAATCCAATAAAATGAAGTATTGATATCAACTATTGTTTTTTCGCAACATCAATGATTGTTACGGTATTTAAATTAAGAACCGTCTCACTGATAGCAATATTGTTCACCTGTATAAAGAGTATCGAAGTGCTATTATCACCGTCGATAAAGTATTCGAAAAAATCGATGAAAGAATATCGTATCATATACATACGTATGTACATCCATCGATTCATATTATTCATCCAACAAGATAGACATTAAAAGCTACCACAGAGAATAAGAAAAGTGTATGCGTGACTCTAAATAAATGTTACAGGTCATATCGTATTTCCTCGCCCTAAAATAAACGATAAAACGACCATGAATTCAATTCCGATCGAGAATGCTAAATTATTTAAATTTTGTCACGAGCCAAGATAGAAGATGCTGGAGGTATCGTGTGACAAGCTCAAACGTCTTCAAGTTTGCCGAGAGAGAGAACGATCTCTATCCGTATCTCTCTCTGATCGTCTATCTCAAATATGTAATGGATCAGACACGAAAGTGATTCGGGATTGAGATTTGGTGGATCAAAGGTTCGATCCAACCAAATGCCAAGAGGATTGCCAAGAGTTGTTTGCTTAGGCTGGTGGTAAATGCGTCTCTACATTGAATTAAATCTCTACGAGATTTCTCCATTTTATCTTGAACATCGTGAAGCATTAATGTTTTATGGTAAAAATAGCTGAAGGTTTGTAACGGGACACCTTTAGCCATCACGGAGTCTAACACTCTTTGCTTAATCTCAAAGACTCTTTATTAAATTTACCATTTTCGCAAATCAAACTCTCGGAAGACTTTCAGTGTTATACTTGAATCTAGTAGTAGCCTTGCGTTCGAAGCCAAGACAAATTGTACGAAAAACACGGTCGGTATTGTGAACTTGACGTGAGCAAAATTGAGGATAAACAAAGTATGTATAAGCTGTACAAAAATCAAAGCTTAATAAGAAAGGTGATGTTATGGATGAACGCCCCATCACGATTACTCGTTATGTATACTCGTTAATATCGACAGACACTTGAAATCCTTATCGACATTACGTAACGATCTATTTTGCGTGTTTTCTGCGTGTACAGAAAGCACAAATATTTACGAGCACAGCCAGAAACCTTCCGCAGCTCGTTCGTTTAATTAACGTAAGCTCATTGCTTTGGTAATTAAAAGTCGAGTTTTCGTCTGAATACTTTGAATTTCGAAGCAGCCGACCGCAATGCAATGAATGAGGCGTGTTTCGCTGTCACCAGGTCGAGTGTAAAACACTCTTCCTGGTAATTATACACCTGCTTGCCAACCTACCAACCTTCCCTACCTAAAACGCCTTTCTAGTAGTTCGTATCTTACTTACCTTGTACAAAATTTCAAACACTGTCCTTCGCTAACCTCCATATTCTGTCCTGGTGGCTTTGCTTTCTCTTACGTCCTAGCACTCGTCATACATAACCTCCCTAAAGCGTACTTTACATCCGTCTATACCAACCGAAAACTAGGTACGGCTACGCTCTCTCAGTCAGAGAGTATGACCCTCGAAAACCCTGCAAGCAAGGTATGCACATTGCACTGCACCTGGATTCTGGAATATGCAAGCGATGCATGCCTAAGTGAACACGAGTCCCGGCAAGGCAGTAGCAGCTCCCGCAATGGTCTCTGGGTGATACGTCCGTGTAATACCAAAATTTCCCGTCAGGTGGCAGAGAGGTTTATATTCCCGCTAGGATAAAAAAATTTCACGTTTTATATACCCTCCTGAACAGCGTGTGAGGTTACTGGAACACTCTTCGTTTTCAAGAGACACGTACAATCTCGGCTATCTGAAGCATTTTTAGATAAAAGACTACGCCGTAGTCTTTTTATTCGTTCATTGTAATATCGAAAAATTCAGTTAACTCGAACGTCGGCGCCATATTCCTGGACGAAATGATAATAACGCGCGGACGATAATGTCGCAATAAAGAAAGCAAATTTTCAAGCAACTTTTACAGCCACATCCGCGCCGCGACTGTTGCGTTGAAAACGAAATCCCGAATGAAATTCTGTACGTGAACATTGCAGCAAATCCCATAAGGCTCTTTACGACTGAATGGAAACTGAAAATACTTATTGCGTTCGTAAAGGCTCGTGGTAAATGTGAATAAAAGAAAAAGAGAAAATGAAAGAGCGAAAGAATAATTTACATGCCTAGCATATACGTCTATTTATATGTCCAACAAAGTATGATGTACGCTTGATTCTTTTTATTTATTCGTTATGCTTTTCTCTTTCTTTTTCTCCATTTCCATTGTGGATACCCGTATGCAGCTATTCTCCCCACGTAACCTTTCCTATGTAACTTTACCCATTAACTCGACTGGACGGTGAAACAATACACGACTATAAGATTAATCCCATGGGATAAAGAATGCTCTAATGCTAAACGCGGCCCCATGGAGTCGTCATAGAGAAAACAAGATTCTCTCCCAGTACAAATACAGGAATGACCACGACATTTTCTTGTTCCACAGTGATTATGCTTTCCTTTGTGATTTTATTAATTCGCTTTAATACGATATTTCAGGCGATTCCTGTAACTTGTATAACGAAGCAATTGTACTAACGACTGTCGGCATAATTATGCGACAACGAATGCAATGGTTTGTAGTAATTAAACACGTAACTTCCTTTTACAATTTATGTATGCGAAATGAGTGGTAGACAGAAAATAGTCACAGGCTCTGTGCATTATAAATATATACAATGTACTTAATATACAAGGGTAGAACAGGTTAACTAAAGTATCTCGTTTGAAAATGAGTACAATGGCGGAAACAATTCGCGTAAGTAGAAGGGAGAAAGAATGAAGAAGAAAAAAATTTACTACTTAAAAAAAAGCACTAAACTATGATTAAAAGCTTTTATCATTTAAATTGTCCATTTTGTAAACACGACTTTCTTCCAGACAATTTAAACGCTGAGTTAACTTATTACGCGGGACTCGACATTCAAAGTTAATAAATGACCCTTGTAAAGAAATTCTCGTATGGCGAGACATTATTATTATATGTGGCAGGTATGCAAAGCTTGGTGATTTTACAAAATGGCGGTAAATTCAAAATCCATGAAAAAAAAATTATCGTCGACAGCCACTTTCATCGGTGGAGCTCCAATAAATTTACGCGGTTATGAACTCATTTGCACTTTTCGCATTGACCGAGAATATTCGCACGGTTAATGGCGGCGTACATCTATTCAAAATTGAGAATATAATAGTCAGAAAAATCAACCCCCAACCTAACTATCCATTTATTTATAAATCAATCTCCTATAATTTTCTACGATCACACTTTATCTACTTTCAGATCAATTTTACCGATCTTCTCGTAAAGTTCCCACATGATTACAAGGAACGTGGCTGATAGCCACAAGAGCTGCCATTACTTGTAGAAGCTTTAAGTTCGATTCTCAAGCTCTCGATAAATGCGATCCAAGCGAAATATCAGGAAACAGGATAAGTAAACGAGTCGTTAGAACAAAATTGTTAATTTCTTAGTAAAACACTGATTTAACACAAGTACTTAACTGTTGCCATTTCCGATCTGTTGCTTACGTCAGTTCAATGACGTCATAAATCTTGATGACGTTCAAACTTCAGTTATTACAGCTAAGAAGGTCAGTCAGTAGCAATACGTAGCATATAATCCAATCTGTTCTGCTTTTGAAGATACCATCAATAGTAATTAAAAACGTAACCCATTCGCAGTACTATTAGTACGCAGTACGTGACGCCGTAATCCGCAGTATTGGTAATGAATTTCGAAACATAGCGAATATGACCACAAAGCAATAACGTAAATGGCAAACCGAATGAACATATATCTAATAGGAAATTTTCTATCAGGAGAAAATACGTTATTGGACCATTAAATTTCCTGGCAATTTGACAGTTATAGGTTAGGTTACAAAATTCGTGAGCTTCGAGGTTAGAATATCCGTCGGTAACTTATCCACTGTTCTGATGGTAATCCGATTTACATGGCAAAGAGCACGAAACAGAAAACAATGTCAAAATTTGCAATGTTCACACAAACTGTCTATTTCATATACTAATTAGAATGTCAACGGCATGAGCAAGCCTGAGTTTGTAACCAAATGCTGTTTGGACTGCGTAATAGGCAAAATGTATGTGTATCACGTGTATTTTGATTTATGCCAGCATCTATATATGCATGTAGTACAGGGCTTCACACAACAACTGTACAAACCTGTCGTCTCTGGCTCTCGTCCTCACGAAATACATATCTATGGGTAGAACAGTCCAATTCGACAAATATTTCAGGGCTATTACGTCACAGACATTCTAACCAAGCAACGAGATTGTTCTGCGATGGGTAAATACCTGCTAGAATAATCGAATGAGTGCGCCAGAATGGCTGCTGGCAATTTTTATCGAAACTATTCGGATGGATGGATATCTTTACCCTGGAGAGGACATTTTTCTTGGTGCTTCTGGAACCACCGAGGTAATTCCAGATAGCGTCAGTGAGAATTTTATACTTGAGCTGGAGGAAACCAACCAAATTCTTATCGTATTATATGACGACGGTGTAAACATTTACGAATTAAATTCTTAACATAAAAAAGCCGCCGTCAACGTAACCTTTTATTTTTATAATATAAATTAAAAAACGGACAAGTTGTACATGCATCAATAACGTGAATTTTAATGTCTAACAATCTGCCGTCTCGTTTTAATAATAGATCATTTTCATGGTAAAGTTTTTATTTTTGTAACAATTGTGTAATTCTTCGTGCGACATAATAATAGATATAGGTATAAATAATTTTTTTCAAAATCTATCAGCCTCTCATATACGAAATCATAAAAAGAGACGCTGGGAACTTTCTATCTTTTTTTCAAAAGCTCCAAACAGTTCTGGCACAGTTCTGAACAGTGTATGCTGTACTTTGTCAATAGTTCCGCCAGCATCACAAGCGAAACTCTGAGATGCAGGCTTATCATATTTTCCGTCAAATTTCAAAAAGTTACGAATCATTTCTAAAGAGCATCCTCTGCATTAGAAATTTGGTTATTTTATATTTCTCGGTTATCTCTGCAATAGATACACAACTTACTGAAATTCAAGAAGAGGTCTTAGAAGCGATGATGAACCCTGGAATATTCACTGTAGCATTGTCGTGTACTAATGCGACACCCTGCAGAGACGATATTTCATTCTACCCTCCTGTCCGATTGCGTAATCAGTAGCGTCATCAGTCCAGTAAAGGATACAACAGCAATTTCCGTAAAGCATACTTGGAATGTTCGAACACATATATAACCCTTGATAAAAAAATATCAAAATTAATAATAATAAACAAAAAAGTATTTCTAATTACAAAATAAAACACGTCAGTAAAAATCAAGCACGAATCTGATTCACGTAGTCCTCTCGTCCGACGCCATAATGCCAGAATTCAAATTCCTATTAGAATTAATCCAGCCAATGTCCTACGTCGAAATTATGTACTACAAGCGACGTATTTGTAATTAAGTCAGACTGGTAATCCAAACTAAGACAGTAAAGAGAGAGAGAGGAAACTAGTGAAATAAGGTTAGACGATGTTTTATAATTATGTATCCAAGAATCACGAGTTTCGCGAGAGTGGTAAACAACGAGAAAATGCAAAAGACGGTATCAGGATAAAACACGAGGAGGAAGGAAAAAAGAAAAAACGTATTCAACGTATATAACTTTCCTCTGAATAATGGATTGCTCTGGTCGTCTACTCAGAGAAGGTTAGTACCTTCGCTTCCCTATACGTGTTCGCTAACGTAGCGTGGCAGCTGAGTGGAAAAATTAAAATGTAACTATGGTAATCTTGCTAAATTTCCCTTTTCGTTTAGGGATACGAGACCAGCGACATTCAGGCCAATCGGATGCACTTTGTTGTGGACTCGACGAAAATTCAATACTACCCCTGATTCTGTACGGAATATATCTTTGCTAATGTCAACACGGATTGCCCAATATTGTACAATGCGAAAAGTTGGACAATAGTTCATCGTTATTATACACGGATTTTAAAGAGGAAAAAAGATAACGCGTATCAATCGAAAATATATTTTTGGAATATAAGAAATGGACCGAAGCAAAAATATAAGATACTGCAAAATTGTGAGAAAAAAACAGTATCACGATACGTTCCAGTAATGAAAGTGGACAGATTTCTGGGAGAAACATGACGGTTCAAAGTCAAAAGCGATAATAATTGCAGTATCGTCTTCACCGACAGTTGAAGTTAACGTTTTGGTACGTTTTTTTTTCATTAAAGTGTGAGTGGGAGAGTAAATGAATGTGTTGAGTGTGGGTAGGAGGCTGGTTGAAAGGGAGTGCATCCATTATATATGTAATACATTAAGATCTCACTTAATGCTACTTTCTTCAACGCTATTTTGTTATAGGGTGCTTGTGTAGACACTGGGTAAGACGGTAATTACCTGATTCCCTGAACTCACTGCCGCACTGTATCAAATGTAATCTTGTTGTGCAAACGTGTGCGAAAGATGTAAAAAATGTGAGATCAAAAAAAAATAAACTGAAATTTCACCTT
Organism: Hartigia nigra; assembly: GCA_031001745.1. Classification (NCBI taxonomy): domain Eukaryota; kingdom Metazoa; phylum Arthropoda; class Insecta; order Hymenoptera; family Cephidae; genus Hartigia; species Hartigia nigra. The sequence continues at coordinate 19,224 of JARPRG010000538.1, forward strand.
CGATCAATTATTCTTCTTTTTTCGTCCAAAACCATTTATCCTAAACGTCCACGTCAACCGCGTCGTTGTTCCGCCGAAAACAATACGGAAGTCGTCCTTTTTCGAAGGGCCTCGCGACATCAATCAAGTCATTGAGTCGTTCATCAAGCGCGTCTAATTAATAGCGGCAATTCAGGTGCAATTAGACGAGAAATGCGACGTTCAATTATTGATGAGGCACGCAGACTGAAGTCTGGTCTCGTCCCGTATTATTTGAGGTTTTGTAAAGAAAAAAAAAAATATAACTAAATAAAGCAAGCCGTAAGCAATCCCAATCCCAAAGGACAATGAACCACAGAGTAAAATTGAAGGACATCGAAAACTCCCTTTGACGAATTTATATATGAAAGAGATGAGAGTTGAAGAACGTATTTTCAACATTATGTTCAGAGACAGCACGAGCTTACAAGAGTACAATATTATTAAGCCCAAACGAATTAATCAATCTTTCTAAACACTCTGTTTTACGCTGAAAACATTGTTAATATCAGAATTCGCAATAATCGAGCTATCATTACGTTCGTCTCTCTCTCTTATCCACGCGAATTGCCATAAATCCGTCTTTCTCGCACTCACGGTAAACATGCAGAATAGAAGGCTTAACAAAATCCATCGCATCCGTCATACCTAACTTGATGTTACTAAACAGTCTAATCCCATACGTAGTTTCTCTAGTACCTAGTCCTAATATTTGACGTAGTACACAAGATCCATGTAGGCTCGTTACGCAACTCAACTCTGCTTCAATGAATCCTCTTAGCCGCGATACATTCAGTATAGAGACTCGCTAATATTTCGCGTATAATAATATTCGCCGGAACTTTGGCGAAACTTTCACAGCGGATCAACGAATTTTGTTTCTCCGTGCCAATTTGTCGAGCACTCAAGAGATAAAAGGCATTGTCGTTATTAAACGTTAAGAGAGCTTACAGAGTATAGCAGAGCCATTTTTAATACATTTTAATTCGTAGAGCTGTTTACTTTGGGCAAAAGCGACGGTTTAACTTCTAATCGAGTTACCGGAGTCTGTAGGGGTAGATACCTACCTAGTTTAGGTAGCTACGTTGGTTAGGTAGCCTGGGTAAGGTAGATGGCACATAGGTGCTTGCTAACTCCATTGCAATATGATAATGGCGTCACGGTGTGAGAACAGCAATAAAGGTACTCGCGAAATACGAGCGATAAAACATTCTGCCATTGTCCAAACGTCGCTACGTACTTCCTTTGGATCTTTGTGAAATTACTTAAAACTTATTTCCCGTCGCTGTTGATGTAATATATTTAGCAAATGCTCGCGGGGAAAACGTTACCGCTTCGCTGTGAGAGACAATGGGGACAGGGAGAAGAGTAAATGGAGCGTCTAAGTCTTGCGAATCGATTAAATAAATCGTATTTCTCTTGTGAACTCGGTAAGAGCTTCGTTTCACTGATATACGTAAGTGACATAAATATATCACAAACAAGAATTAATTCTCTGTATCCATTTCTTGGCGCTTAATATAAAAATCTACGGAGATCGTTGGGTATATAAATCATAACAATGGTGTGCAGCGTTGTTCAGATATTCATATGCATAATCAATAGTCGATATAATTTTCATGGGTAATATAAATATTCATAATTCCGTTATCAATCAGTTAATTACTGACAGCCCGTGCTGTTCGTATATGACGAGTAATTTTATACGAGAGCAATCCTGATTGCGATTGAGAGCGATCCTGATACGTTAATTAAGAACTCTCTTAATTAACGTATCGATATATATTGGCCTTTGGAGTAGAGCGAGTGCATTATAATTATTTAAATAATTTTAAATCCCTCTCTGACAGTTTAACCAAATTTTCTATAACCCTATTGTAATTTTCATTGCGTAATAATTGCAAGAAAAGACAATCGCATGTCAGATGTTTCAGTAACATTGCTTAATTAATAGAAGATCGTAAGGTAAGGACATGTATCTCAATTTCATCCCGTCTACTGAAATTCCCCAGCGACCTAAACTATGTTGTAACTGATGACGTAACGAGCCCGTAACTTATACAGCTTAATACACATTGGCGCAAGGCGGACTTAATGAATTTGTGCTGAAGGTATAAGGATGCGCGTAGATAAAAGCTGTTAAGAATTTATTTTATTTTAGAAAAAAAAAACGTCAGATGTGTTTCACGTACTTCTTTGTTCGTAATAGGGTATGCTGCAACAAAATTTAATGCAGCCTTGTTTTAATTAGCAGCTGCTTAATACGATACGCTACACGAATATGCGTTTTAAATAAAGTCCTCGACATCTTACTCACAGGACTGTCAATATTTCCATGTTATTGTTCTCAGCATCTTCGTCGCCGTTGGTAAGACTAAAGTTGTCTTCAATTCACAATCGTACGTCTTTCAACTTCCGGTCGAATTAAAAAATGTGTGAAACTTTTCCCAACTGGAATCACTCTTGCACGATGTTAATGGGGTTTAGGTACATTAGATATTTTTGGTCATTGTTCTCTAATTTACATTAGTGAAAATTTATATTTTTTACTCACAAGTGTCCTTAAGGAATAAGCAATGAACGAGCACTTGAGTTCTGATAAATAAAAATAAATCACAGTGACAAGTTCACATGAATAGATTTCAGTCTATTGTAACATGATAGCTGTTTACTGCGATGGAGAGAAAAAAATTGGAACGAACGAATAAAAGTTTTATGCGACTTACTTCACAGAGATTAAATGTATTGTTTGTTTTGCTTTTCTTTAACTCTGCTAGTCAGTTCTGGATTAATACGCAATTAGCTATTGGTTACACGATTTCTGTTTTAACAGGAGCTATGGCAGTCCTCGAATCCGATGGCAAACACAGTATAAACGCGTCCGTGAGACGCGCGCGTCGCGACGGCACTGAGGTTGGAATCCACCCTTCCCTGGTGCTGATTCCCACCCTAGGATCGAGGGCGTCCAGTAGGGGGCAGTATTATAGAGGAGGGTGAACTTCAATGAATGAATGAACCTTACAGAGCCTTACAGAGTGTACGGCTCGCATATTAATCAGCTTTTCTATCCGTTGCAACGTTATTGAGGATTCGACAGTTATCGCCAAACGGGACTCTCCTCTCTCCCCCCGTTCTCCAACAAATCCTTAGCGATAATTTTAAAAGTAGCATGTGTTAGGCGCCAGGTATTCCTCACGGAGATACCGTGGATGCGAAATCGCGAAATACGGGTAGCTTTGATTCTGATACGGTAAATTCCCTAAAAGATCTAAACCTAACACTAACCTAATCTAACATTAGACTCGGAAGGAGACACCACCGGGTAAAAAACCCTCCTTCATTTTCTAAACAGCACTACGTCCGAATCAAATACCCATGCAGAAATCGAAAAATACTTCGATATATCAAGCAGTCTCAAATATTCGGTAAAGTAAAAATAGGCAAAGCAATTAACGGGTAGAAAAGTCTTAAAGAATTCTTAATAATTCACAAAAATCGATACGGTATTTTACTGGACGATAGCGGTAGAACTTGAAGTTGGAAGACGGACCACTCCTGGAAAGCCAGGGTCGAAGAAAGTTCCAGAGTAGCGAGTTCTAACACGGTCCCGTATTCAAAATTCGGATGAATTCCAAAAACACTGACTACGAAACTACTCAAACATATATTCTTTCCATAAAATTTGTATAACTCTAAATCGGATTCGGTAATGGCCCGCACTATCATCCTTTATATTTAACGCGAGCGGAAAAACATTCGCTCGTGATAAGCGGTATGTTAAGCCGGCGAAACAGAAAGTCTGGCCGGGTACTTTTCACACACCGTATAAATTATTCGACGAGACGTATCTGTTAAAACTGAAACAAAAAATAAATATTTCTCATTTAAAAATATCAAAGAGTAAAAACCGAATAGGACATCAAGAGACTCGGTCGAACTCGCGCCAAGTACAGGCTGTACGGTACATATGTATTTTACGATAGGTATTATCTGAAAAAAGTAAAAATAAATAATACGCAAACTTCTATACATTAATTATTATCTAGGAAATGAAACTAATCCAAAGCTAACGATTTTACAAAAT
>JARPRG010000538.1:23425-58212 GCA_031001745.1 Hartigia nigra
AAATAATACGCAAACTTCTATACATTAATTATTATCTAGGAAATGAAACTAATCCAAAGCTAACGATTTTACAAAATCCATAAGCTCAAAGAGGATGATGAAAAATTAAATAACGTGGATCGCGTTAGCTTTGCGCCACTCATAACAAGTTATACGTGTAATGAAAGAGTACAGCATTTAATTAATGCGCGATGCTCAAACGAGAATGAAAATTGCTCATCCTTTGTGGAAGCTTCTTCTCTTACCGTAGACAACGTAATTTCCCATGGTACTTTCCAACGTATCTCTGGCAAGGATGCTTAAGCATTTTTCTAGAAGTTTCACCAAAGCCCTATTCCTGATCGAGCAAGAAGTTCATCACTGTCCGAAAAATCTGTATATAGTTCCACAAGAGCGATCCTTTTTTGCTCAACACTCGGTCAACGTAACCTCCCCTGATGTAACTCTGCCGAAAGTTCTTGTCCATCAACTTTTCGAGCACCGGTGCCTTCGCCTAATGCCTTTAACTTTGAACATCAGTGAAGAAGAAGCATTACCATTATCCTGATCATCGAGGACGAGGATTCGTATGAAATTTGTAGCGTCACGTCACAATTCCAAACTTTAGAAATATATAACATCAATGGTGACCATGAATGTTACGTTTAAAATTTGAGAAGGATAGTTAATTTTCTTATGTACATCTTTTATTACAGAAACTACAGCATTTGCCTTTTAAGGCGGACTAGGGCAATACGCGGGCTGTCCCGCGGCCAAACGTCTTTTAACGCTGAGCGCTGTTAAATATAGTTTAATGTTTTAAGTTTATATAGTAAAAAAAGTAAAATTTTGAGGAGTATAAAAAATGAAATATATATTATTCGACAACATAATGAAGGGCGACATGTATAATATACAAGATTATATGGAAAGTGTGTTTGCCGACATTGATTATTATCTATGCATGGTAATATGTGATAATATCATTGTTGGTAAATATTTACCGTCTGTTCTGTCTTTATACCCGTTGCATCGATCCATGTCTGAGGTAAGTCTCGAAACAATGGATTTCCATTGGAAAATATTTGGTTTCATTTCTATTCCTCAAGATGGCTTTCATGAACCAAATTTTCAGAGTGGTTTATAAACTTTATTCGTTGAGATCAATGATTATTAGCGGCCGTTATTTGGTGGGGATAATTTTGACTAATCACAGCGTACTTTTCGATCCACCTGTTGAATTTCTTCCCCTTCCTCGATGTGTTTAGATAAATTCGAATGTGAAGACAAGTATTCGTGGTTGCACATGCTAAGAAATTACAAGGCCCAATCGAAGCCAAAATAAGAAATAGAAAGAGCGAAGAATGTGAGAAACATAACGTACTTAAAGTCAAGTTAATTCTTTTGATTGCCGTATTTTTAAATATTTTTTATAAAATTTAACAGTATGACGAATATCGGCAATATATCGACTAATGGAGAGATGGGTGAGTACGAACTTAATGTAAAGTGTTTAATTATGAATATTTGTTCTGTGTATTGTATCTTTTTTTTATACATCAACTGAAACTTTATGTAAGTATGAGGTTCACGTTGATATTAGATAAATGTTTGTGTTTTGTATTAAAGAAAAAGACCCTCGGAAATCGGCAGAAGAAATGGATGAGCAGCGTCACAAGACGCTTGCTTACGAATATTTATGTCATCTCGAGGAAGCGAAAAAGTATACAAAACGAATACAGTGCAGTATCAATTAACTTTACAAGATTGCTAAGCTTACGTGTTACAGGTGGTTAGAAGCATGTCTCATGGAAAAACTTCCTCCTACAACTGAACTGGAAGAAAACTTACGCAATGGAGTTTATTTGGCAAAGCTTGCCCATTTCATGACTCCCGAAGAGCTGCCGTTGAATAAGATTTATGATAAAGACCAGAAAAGATATGTTATTGCTGGCTTGCAGTTTCGCCACACTGATAACATAAATCATTTTCTAAGATGCTTAAAGACTATGCAGTTACCTCTTGTATGTATTATTATATTAAAAATTGAATTATTAATATTTATAGTATCTTTTCCTTATAGACATTTCAGCCAGAGACAACAGATATTTATGACAAAAAGAATATGCCACGAGTAATATATTGTATTCATGCCTTGAGTACACATTTGTTTAAACTCGGAAGGGCTCCGCAGATTCAGGATCTCTATGGCAAAGTCAATTTTACAGGTTTGTATCAACTGGGATCAATATGACCATAAATATATTCCTTTTGTAAAATATGTTAACGTGATACATCGAACGGTATGATATTTTTATAGACGAAGAAATCGATGCTGTTAGTAAGGAATTAAAAAAGTATGGTATAAAGATGCCAGCATTCCAAAAAATTGGTGGTCTTTTGACCAACAATATGGCAGGTGATACTGCAGCCTTACATGCTGCAGTTATTGCCATTAACAAATCTTTATCGGACATGGTAATTTATATGCTATCGTCTGTTAATATATCATTATGATCTATTATCATTTTACAATAAAATATAATTCAAGGATCAAGAAGCATTTTTGGGAACAGTAAAGAATTCTGCAGCTCAAGTTAAAGATGTTAATCCCAGCTATGTAATTGATTATTATCAAACACTGTTACAAGCAAAGGAAACTAAAATGCAAGGTGCACTCAATAGGGTGAGTTAAATATTGAAAGTGAACAGAATCATTTAATTTCAATATAAAATTATTTCTTTTGTGCAGTCACTAAACGATAGCTATGTACCAGATGCATATGACGAACTTTTGACACAAGCAGAAATCCAGGGTCACATAAATAACGTAAATGGTACTTGCTAAATATTTTATACAACATAATTATACATAAAAACAAATATAACCATTATTTTATCCCACAGTTCAGCGGGCATGGGAAAATGTTATTGGATCTATCGAACTTGACCCTGAAAGCTTAATTGTCTCATTGAAAGTGTCTGCACTAAAATTAAAGGTTTGTTTATGATATAAGTAGTGTAACATAATGGTTTTTATATTGCCTAATACCAAATCATACAATATTCAGAACGTGAAAGAGGATAATGCAGAATTGTACAAAGCAGAACTGATGCAAATGGACAAACATTTCGTAATGGAAGACGAGTGTACCACGAATAGTCAACATTGGAGAAATTTATTGCAAAAAACCATTGATATTGCAAATGGAATCGCAGACGTATCTCATAGACGTCTGTCTTATTCATTAAATAATTTCTTTTATATTTTACACTCGAATAAACTCATCCGTACCTTTTACTTTACAATACAGGTCAAAAATCTGTTCACCTTGTTAATTTGACATTACAAGATGGCAGCAAACAAGAATTTCATAAAGCATTGAAAGACCCAAATTTGGGTCTGGCTGATTATGTCGATGAATTTGCGATTCCATTGTATTTCGAGGAAATGAAAGTTGACCGTGCGGAATCTAAGGTATCAAAGCAAATAAGAAATATCAATTACCATCACACAATACAGAATCTAATACTGCATTATCTTTTAAATAGAATGACCTGTCCTATAGCGATATCATAGTTAGCATACGAGTATTAACTTCCATTGCAGCTATTAGCAAGACTGTGGACACGGGAAATCCCAATCTTGTTTATCAATCACTGATCAATCCTGAAGCTCATATTACGGTATCAATTTTGACATATACTATTATCGCTGTTTGTATTATTTTAACGTATATCATATCCGTAAAATTTCAGAGTCTCGACGAGGAAAACAAAGTCAAATATTGCAGAGCTTTAGCAGCCTGTCGTTTAAAAAAACAGACCAATGCAGAAGAATGTCCTTTACTGACGTATATCGATATTCAGGAATGCATTGATCACATTAACCAGCAGTGTCATGATGACGACGAAAGTAGTGATCAAAGCATTTTCATATATTCACTTGGGCAATCATTATACAGGGTGTTTCATCGGATAAGTCGAATGGGGTTGTGGCTTCGCTCGAGCAAAGTCACAACCCCCTTTGACTTATCAGATGAAACACTCTGTATATTACCAATTATTAACTGTAATATTTTGTATTCGTGATTAATAACGTTATCACTTTATTACAGTGATACAGGTGTTGCGGCAATTAAATCGTGCTGTAGTCGAAAACAATCAATCAGGCTTATTCGAAGCGTTGAAGGAAGTTTCCCTAAAATTGGAAAAGCCTACCACGCCGGAAGATGCTTCGTTGTATTTGAAACTCTTTAAAAAGTGTCTTGCTGAGAATCATGCCGATGGATCAGAATTATGGTTGGAGGATGTTGAAAACATAGCACAAACAGTTATGAGAGAAGTCGAGGAAGTGGAAACTGGTAGGCGGTTTCGTCTTACGTGCAAAAAATATCTTTATCTTTAGCTTTATATGCTAAAATATCTTTATATATGCTTTAACGATATATAATTTGTTGTTGTAGCATCCTTTTTACTTAGTCAACTGAATGTGGCGTTGAAAAAAAGTGATGCATTATTTATTGCCGATTGTCTTCGGGCAATGGGATATAAAATATCTAATACGCACAGAGGAAGTTGCATTGACGCTTTGGTGAAATTACAACACCATAAGGTAATTCACTTTTTTTTTAAGTCATATACAATAGTTACAGTATGGGATATTCATACGTTGACTCAAATTACAAATTTCAGAATAAAGATCATCAGTGTCAATACTTTCGCTACGTGACATCCAGTGGAAACGAATCATTTATTGATTTAGAAAAACTCAACTACACTTGGGATCGTCCGAAGAAACTTACAGAGTCTTATTTCATCAGCAAAGAAGATATCGAAGTATGCTCGAATTTGTATTCTAATTGAAAATATCTTCGTTAAATACTTGTAATCGTTTTTATAGCATGTGATAAAACGCGTAACTGCCGAGGAAGTTGACGCGCGTTCCCAAAAAATCGATGAAAGCAAAATCATTAAATTGCAAGCTCTAATTCGAGGATACTTGCTGCGTAAAAAGATTTCAGATAAATTCTCGTACTATCACGAGAACATTGAGAAAATTGTACAAATCCAAGCATGGTGGCGAGGTAAAGTCCAACGTAATCACTATAAAAAGCTTTTGGATGAGCGCAGAAAACAGACTGAACTTTTTAACAAAAAGTATGCAGCTGTTAAGTCGCAATACGAAGATATTCTTGATCGATATAAAGAAAAAGTGTGTATATTATGTATAACGTATTATGTCATCTTTAAAAAGTTTCTATATAACGTATTAATGATTTAGGAAAAGAAAATCGTAAAGATCCAAGCACTATGGCGTGGACGTGCAGCAAGAAGAGCTTTTCATTCGCTCTTACGATTAGAAAAGCCACCTTTTCCTGTGGTTAGACATTTTTCAGGCATTCTAAGCCTGAATGCTGATGACTATGATAAGGATCTACAGTTACAGGTATTTAAAAAATAATTGAGTCTGCTATACTTCGTAGTATCATACTTCTTTGAATTTTAACTCTTTTGTCGTGTCATAGCATCTCAGAAGCGAAGTCGTCCAAACTATAAGACATAATACGAATCTATCGCAGCTGTTAGACAGTATGGATATCAAGATTGGTCTTCTTATACAAAATAGAATAACTTTGCAGGTAAAGTATATTTAGGATTTTCCTTGGGATATTTTAATTTTATAATGTAAATTTGGATTTTATAATATTTTCATCGTAGGACATAGTGGCGCATGGTAAGAACTTAGAGTCTTTAGCTGAAGACAAGTGTACGAAAGGTCTGAAATCATTAACCAAGGAAGGACACAAAATGCTACAAGGTTACCAGCATCTGTTCTACGCATTACAAACTAATCCGACGTATTTATCGAAACTCTTGTTTCTTCTGCCCGAAAGCAAGACGAATAAGTTTCTTCAAAATGTGATCCTAACTTTATTTAACTTTGGATCAAATATAAGGGAAGAATATTTATTGTTAAAACTTTTCAGAAGTGCACTTCAAGAAGAGATTAGGTAGGCATTTGAAATATTTAATGGAAGCATAATGAAACTATAGAAATGACTAAACGATTATTTCGTAGATGCAAGTTCCAGAAACCGTCAGAGGTAGTAACAGGAAACCCTGTTGTTTTAAAGATGGTTGTGAATTACGCAAGGCAGGTCAATGGGCAAAGAGCACTGCGACAAATAGTTGGGCCAATAATCGAAAAGATACTAGCAGACAAAACTATCAATATAGAAACTGATCCGGTTAACATTTATAAATGCTGGAGAAATCAATTAGAAATGGAGACCGGAGAAATCCTGTAAGTTATATCATATTATACAAAGCAAATTTTCGACTGAATTTATTTGTGGTGCAACTAATGTTTTTCATTTAAAAAAATAGGGATCTTCCATACTCAGTAAATCCACAGCAAGCACTGAATTACGAACAAGTACGTAAAAGACTGAACAATGGTATACAATTACTTAAAACAACGGTTGTCGAGTTCTTATCAAGAATAACTGAATCAAGAGACTTCATACCATACGGCATGTTATACATGGCAAAAGTATTGAATTGTACATTGGCCGAAAAATTCCCAAACGCGCCAGAAAAGGACATATTGAAAGTCGTTGGAGATCAAATTTACTATCATTTTATTAATCCAGCCATTGTTGCCCCAGACGCTTTTGATATAATCAAATTGCCAATTGACCGATCCTTGTCTAACGACCAGAGACGAAATTTAGCCAGCATCGCCAAAATCTTACAGTTCGCAACATCCAAGAAAGGAGTACGTACAAATATATTCCACGACACTTTCATGAGCAAACAAGATGGCCTAATCTTAAAAATAATACTTCCAGTTCGGTGAAGAAGCTATGCATCTTGTTTGCTTGAATCCATTCATAATAGAGTGTCACGAAAAGTTTAAAAAGTTCTTCCGTTACTGCTGCCAAGTCGAAGAACTAGATGATCATTTTCGCATACACGAATACACAGAAGCTACATTAATTCACAAGCCAGAGATATACATCTCATTGCAGGTAAGTAGTCGTCAACTTTTTATTTTTTTTCTCACGTTCTAATTCATTGTAATTACAATAGATTTTTTTGCAGGAAATCTGTGATACGCATAGTCTTGTACTCGAGTATCAATATCAAATAGCGCCTGATCCTTTGGATACTTTGCATGAACTATTGGATGACTTAGGAACAACACCGAGTGTTGCATCTCTGTTGGGCATCAGTGAGTAATGATATTTTCATTAATCATTGTTCCGCATCTTATATACTTAAGAATAACATTGAACTTTATGATGTCACACACGACAAAATCTGATACAATATTTCATTGAATTTCAGCGGATCCAATATGCGAATCAAACAAGGTTCGAATGGGAAAAACTGAAGTTTGCCTTGTACTGATGAATAAATTCGAAGTGCCTGAGGACGATGACACGAATTTGAAAAAACTTTTTATAAAGACAAAAGAGCTGTTGGTTTCGATATTACAGCTGCTCAAAGGTGACACATTGGTCGATGCTCTAGAGTCATCATGTTCGCCGATACAAGAAAGACTTTATAACAACAAATATTCACCGGGGACAGGAAGTTTCAATATAATACAGAAAAGGTAAATTTCTATGATTATACTGTTACAATGATTATAATTCAATTGTATTTTCACGTACTTTAGTCCTTCGTTGAATGACTGTAAGCTTCAGCTTCGAGCTTATCTTAATAAGCTTGAACTTGGTGGATTAGTCTCACAAGCTGACGGATATCAAAGTATAGTGACTGCAATAGCGCGAGATCTTTGTAACAAAGGAAAATATCGATTGTTCCGAGCAAAGGAACTTCAAGCACTATGTGCTATGAAACAAATGCTGGAAGAAAAGTCTAAGTATTACCAGGAGCAAGTTCAGTATTACAGCGAATACATACAACGATGCCTTGAAAATTTGCATACAGGAAAGGGGTAAGAATTCGAATGTTATATTAATGAATTTTTAAAAAATGTAAATAAGAAATATAACTAACTAATATTTCGCAGATCTCTTCATGCCGTGAAGACTATGCAAAAGAATCACCATGGAAAGCTGAAATCCAAAATGACTTTGAAATACTCTGCGGCAAAATTGCAAGAGAAGGGTGTGCTCTTGGAAATTGATGGACTTCCACATTCTCAATTTAAAAATGTCATTTTCGAAATAAGTCCCACGGAACACAGCGGTATATTTACTGTACGTGGAAAGTTCATGGGCGTTGAGATGGAAAAGCTAGACGTGGATATTCAAAGATTGTTAGAGCTTCAATTCGAAGGTGCACCGATAATGGATATGTTTGGCAAAGCAAAGATCAACGTCAACTTACTACTGTACTTGTTGAATCGAAAGTTTTTTGGTAAAACGTGAAAATGCGAATTTTAAGCGTTGGACATTCAAAAAAGACTGTTAAAAAAAGTATGCTAAAACGAGAGAGACTTAAGAGTAATTTGATTCTGTAAATATCTATATTTACAAGAATTATAATATATAGAAATACAATAGTTCATAATGGGTACATCAATGCGTCAAGTCATCAGTATGCTTACTTGAGCGACAGTGCAACGTAAAACACTTAAATAAAATGTACATGACTTCGTTTTACAATAAAGATTCAAAGAATGTATAAAATTATATTTTAATAATGGTTTTGACCAGTAAGGACATCGCATTAGAAAAAAAAGACAGTTCATTATATCATAGGCGTTGATTATGTTAGGAAATGGTGGTTAAATTTAACAGTTTATCCTAATAGAAATTTTATTATAAAAATCGAGGGCCCGTTGAGGCCCCAAGCTAGTCTTGGATTGGCCCAGTGGAGACCCAGACAGACCCTGGACTTGTCAAATAAAATTTCTACTAGGGAAAGATGTGCTTGTACTTGCATAAACATTTATAAAGTATTTGCAATTCTCTCTTATGTCGATATCACTATTGCTGGTACAAATCGCAAATTCATTTTGCATACCAGGAAAACAAATTCTATATCATTAATCGTGCCAGAGCGTTACGAAAGCTTTGCCATATTTTTAATCAGAAATTTAATAGTATTCTGTAATTTTGCACAATTTTTAAGTGAAACTTGGCATTGCAAAGTAACATTTTCCTATGAGCAATAGTAATATCAGCATATCCCTTTACTTTGATATACTTACTTTCATGTTGCACCATCAAAGTAAGATAAGGCATGTTCTCATAGCTTTTTGAACTATAATGGCAGCGCTACGCTGCTTGATCGCTTATTCGCTATAATAGTTATCATGTATATCATTTTTGTTCGTATATTTATAAAATCTAACAATAAATTCGCCTAAACAAAAACCTGAATTCTTTTTTGCTGGTGTAATTTATATATATATATATATCTAAAAACTTATTTTACGTGCTTGTCAAGGCCTGTTTTGTGGACAGTAATTCGCTTGCACGACAGCTAGATAATAATACATTTAATCCTGAACTATCATAAAGTCATTAATGAAATTAATATCAGGACTTACTACAGAAAGAAAAGTGAATACTGTAAAACTTAAGCAGTAACAGCAATTGTCTGCAGATATTTTCATGAAAAATAAAAAGCAAAGATCAGTAAGTACACTGTTTTAAGAAAATTTTATCCATATCGAACTAGTCGATCGATCATCCACACATTGGATATTTTGCGATTGTAAATTAATTTAAACAAAAGTGTCGAATAAATTCATCGATTAATATTAATATTAATATTCATAATATGAATGTTGAAATTGATATTTTCTCTCTAAAACAAAAAAACAGGGTGCATGTTCATTCAATAAAATGTAAAGGCCCGATACGATACTGATTACATGCAAGTTGTATTACGTCAATGGAACCGCCACGAATCAGGCCAGAAAATCTATGACATTATTGTAATAACTAGATGGTATACATAATCATTACAATGGAATTTATAATAAATAGCACAATAATATTAATTTCTTTTATTATTTGTTGGTTCTTCGCTAAGTATGTGCACACTGGGGTACATAACGACGATTTCTTGAAGTTTAGTAAGCGTTATCGTTTGTTAAGTATATTGGAAAAGCTTCTAATCGCTGATCGTAATTCTGAGATCTGAGGCAATATCTCTTCCAGCATGTTGCGCAGTTTAGTTAAATCGGGCATTTTGTCGCACGACTCGATGTTCAATAATTCAGTAAAGTATTTTTCCCACGAAGCTTTCTTCATGTATCTGTATCGAGAAAAGCAAGTGCTGAGTTACAGACTGAGATGAAAACGATGGAAATCACATTACAAAAGTTGAGATACAAGCAACGTGAACACCAAGGTAATACGTGGATGGGAAAAATATTTTCTTTTTTTTTTTTGGTTAATGCCAAATTATTTACCTGGGCATTTTTGTGTTGATAAACCAGCGACCAGCAATGTTGGATACTCGCATATAATTACCAAAGAGAAGGCAATGGCTCGATGCAGCAAGACAGTATAAGTCTGTCTGATAAGTCCAAGGCCTTCCGGTTTGCATTTCTATGCAAGTAAAGTCCTCTGTCTTAATGACTTGAGTAAATTTGGTATCTTCGGGTAATAGACTCATATCTATACTGCATCCAAAGTCAATCAGCTGTATCGTTGGTCTGACATCCTCTGTAGGTCTGTTATTATTGTACAATTATATAATATCAATATTACTTTTGATAAACCAGTGAAAATAACCGAACAGGAACGGACTGGTACTTACAGGTGCATTAATAGAAAATTATCCGGTTTAATATCACCGTGTATAATTTGGCATTTGTGTAGATACTCTACTATCTGTAGCATTTCAATGGTGAAAAATATAGCCAGTGCTTCGCACAAGGGTTTACCCGTAGCAATTTTCACTTGATTCGTTACAGCCAGGAGCGTACCGTATTTAGAGAATTCGGAAACCAAAACGCTTGTATTGTTCGCTAAATATGCCTGCGTTATGTCCATGAAGCCACGTAGCTGTAAATAAAATATTGTTGTTAATCAACGAGTGATATAGCAAATCACTGAGTACGTAATAATGAAGAAATTGTCATTTTACCATATGAGGATTGGTAAGTCGACTCTTTACTTCCTTCGCTATGTAATATTCCCAAACCCATGGTGGTTTTTGTGTCTTTAATGCAACCGTTTGACCGGTTTTCAAATTCACTCCTTTAAACACTGTTCCATATGTTCCTTTACCAAGGCACTTTTCTAGTTCATACGCTTCCGTACCTGGAGGACATTGAATATTAGAGAAATCCACGAGAAAGAGGGGACGAATGACGAAACTTACCAAGCGTAATGGTAGTAGAAGGCACAAATTTCATCAAATTGGTATCTAATCTCACGTATCCCTCTGCATGATGCGGCTGAGGAAATTTGATTTTCTTTAAAAGTCCAGCGATCAAGTTTTTGTCAAATGGATTAATATCGCCACTTGGTAATTCGAAATTTTCATCCTCCACTTGTTCCATTGGTTCATGCTCTTCGCAATCCATTGAGAAATCTTTGGTCTCGGCCAGTTTCTCATTGCTTAACTTGAAGCTAATGGATTTCCTAAGATCACAATTATTCTTTATCTCCGATGTGATTTGATCCACGTTTCGCTGAACCGTACGTGGACTCTGGGCATGAACTGCTTGAATTTGAGCTCGCATTTTTTGTTCGTACGACTGATTCGCTGCCAGCAGAGATTCAGTTGATTCCATCCCTAAATGATACAGTATAGCATAAACACCTACTATTCCAAACAAACAAAAAATTACTTTGTACAATGATACGTTAACTTGCCTTCGCTGGTAGACTGTCCATTGATGCGCATTACGTCTTCTCGTGTCAACGTGAAACCTAAGCCTGCAGTTCGTGTATGAACAGTACTTCCGGAACTATTCGAAATATATTCTCTAGTAGATTCCATTATAACACTCAGTTTATCATCCGCATCGCTGGTACGTACTTCTGATATTCTAAAATAAAGATGAAGATCATAGTATCTCATAAACGCAACTTAATATCACAAGAACCAAAAAGTAGGATTATAAAAATAAAACTAACCTTTGTGACGGTATGGTATCTTGATACGAAGCTGAATCCTTTGATGGATAAATTTGTTTAAAGTTGTTAGTCATCGGAGTGGAACAGGGTAATTGAGTATTGAACTCTTGAGTAAAACACGTGTCATTAACACCGGACAAAGGTGCTATGCCAAGACTTTCATCGATGTACAAATTATTATCTTCTGGTTGTTTAGACGCATTATCTTCTACTGGTCCATTATAATCTACGACAATGGCATTTTCTTTGTCCTCAGCGCCTTCAAGGTACTTCAAGTCTCGTCGGTTCATTCCTGGTGACTTTATGTACGGTAGTTCCGGAGGCATTCTGTATGGTTTATTCGTTTCAGCTTCAGGTTCAATGTACGGAGTAAAATGTAATTGCTTTTGATGATCTACAGTGTGATGAGATGATGATGACGTCGACTGCATCGAAGTGTGATACGGTTGATAACCTATATTACTCGGTGAGATATTTGCATATACGTGATGTTGCTGATGCTGTTGATGCTGTTGATGCTGTTGATGTTGTTGATGTTGTACGTGTGGAGAAACATGGTGATGTTGCGGTGGGATATGTGCCTGTGGATGATGTGGTTGCTGAGGTTGTTGATGCGGCGATGGAATATGTTGAGGATGATGTTGTCTATGGGGTTGAACGTGTTCGTGATGTACTGGAAAGTGATAAGCAGCATCTGGATAACCATGATTAGCATAAGGTGATTGGTGCTCCTGATTTGAGTACGGTGTTGGATAATGATGATTCTCTTGATCATTGTATGGTTGAATATTGTATCCGGGAAGGTGTTTGTTGCTTGATATTGCATGCTGCGTCATCGAACTGTCCATATGTATGTCAAAAGAAACTTTGGACCTGGAGTCTGTAATTCTACGTCCCATACCACTAATCAGAGGACTTCCTGTGCGGGTGTCAGGAGAGTGCCATAGATCTTGAACAACAGACATTGCCTCTTTAGTATTGACCGTCAAACTTTGACCTAAGAGGTGTTCCTCGGGATCAGCAGATGTATGATGTTGATGAAGATAACTGGATGATTGCATCTTTTGCTGTCTACTCAATTCTGCTTCCATACGCTGAGCCTCGATTCTTTCAGCTTCGATACGCTCTGCTTCTATTCTTTCGGCCTCTAATCTCTCCCTCTCTAATCTTTCGAGTTCCCGTTGTTCAGCCTCGTATCTCTGCCTTCTTAGTTCGCGCTGTTCAGCCTCCCTTCTTTGCCTCTCCAATTCTCGCTGCTCTGCCTCCTGCCTTTGTTGCTCCAATTTTAACTTTTCAGCTTCGTGTCTTTGTCTGTCTAATTCCCGCTGCTCTGCCTGGATTCTCTGTCTTTCTAATTCTCGCTGTTCGGCTTCTCTTCTGCGCTGCTCCACTTTGAGTCTCTGTCGTTCTAAATCTCGTTGCTCCGCTTCGAGTCTCTGTCGTTCTAGTTCTCGCTGTTCCACTTCGATTCTCTGTCGTTCCATCTCCCGTTGTTCCGTTTCGAGATCTTGACTTTCTAATAAACATTGACTTGAATGTCCATTCCGTTTCTCGTCGATCGATTGAGACACTTGCATTTGTTGTTTTGCTGCAAGAGCTTTGGCTCTCCTGTAAAGAACAATGCAAGCCATCGATGTATTATCATTTATAAATTTATTGTACCGACACTTTAATGCCAGATCTTACCTTTCTAAATATGCTTGAGCCTTTATCTCTTCCATGCTACGGTCCATATTATTGGCGTAAACTAATTCTTTGGGATAATGAACCTTTCGTATGACATTCGGATTCGGTGGATCTGGTACAAATACAGGCACACCCAGATGCTCTGGGTATTTACTACCATCAAAAAATGATATATGATTTGGAAACAATCGCAATTTATCTGAGTCGCTATTATCTAATTGGTCTTCGTGAACTGTGAAAATATCAAATATAGTTAACAAATAACGATAAAGGTATTATTGTAATTACATATTTGTATTATACAACTGGTAAAGCAACCTGTGAAAGCTGGTTTGACGATTGATGTCATTAATGGGCATTTTTTGGATGCGTTACTCCACGGACCGGGCTTAATGGTATTTTCTTTATGCACTACTTCCTCGATGGGAACATGATCCAGTATACTTGTCGCCTTGGTATCTCCTCCCAATGAATCATCCTAAATATAAATTTTCCTCAAGATTATACTCATTGAATTTTTTTCTTAATCGTAATATTGTATATTACCTGATATATTTGTATTCTAGAATTCCCTCTTGGGGCATGATGTACTGGACCATCTTGAGGTACTGAGCCAGGAAGATGATCACGTACTCGATGCCCAGTTCGTATACTGCCGACCTTTTTTCCTGCTCGAATAGCGCGCAATGAACTAAACGCTTGTCTTTGTTCTGTTAATGAAACTTCACGTCTATCATCGGTACGACCAAGCACTCTGCGTCCTACGGCAAGCTGAAAATTTCTGTGAAACGCAAGCACCGATAAATTCGTAGTACTTTTATTATGAAGTTATAAGAGACTATATTGTATCTATAATATTTACTGATGGGCATAAGTTAATTCATTCAAAGGTTGAGCACGTGCTGCTATTCCCATTATGTAAACTTCGTCAGCTCTTTTGAAATCTTCGCTTTGTTCTAATTCGAATGCCCATGCTCTATACGTATCTGCTACCATCGTTCCAATACCATTATTTTGCAGAAGCTGGTATAATTCAAGAGGATTCTTCTGCATACTTATCTATATTGAATTTAAAAAATGTGTTAGTGCACAGTGTTTACAAGTCTTGATTTTTCTTGAGCAATTTTAATAACTTACATAATTAATCCATAATCGAATATATCTACGATCCTGATGATACTTGGTCTCTTTTTCAAAAGTGGATAGACACTGTTCCAAAAGTCTACCGATATGAGATTCGTGACCACTTTTTGGATAACTCTGTTCTACCCAGAGAATATATTCATACCAATTCTCCAATGGATCATCGCCATCATAATTTTTTATTGCATCTTCATACATTCTAGTAAGGAATGAAACACCACAAGTTTTTATGATGGAAATAACAATGGAAAAATTGATTTGACCGCTACAGAAATATATCGAATCAATGAATATCCACAGCATTCATGATCTGTTAATTATTCCATTCTAATACCATGTTATGTAACATCCAGAGACACCCATTATAACATAAAAAATAAAACAAATATGTAAAATTTATTACTGTTTCTCTTCAAGGAGTAACTGTTGAGCATCAGCATCTTCTTGAGCTCTAAGAGCTTGTCCCAACTGTGTTGCATTTCTCCCATGTCGTAACGGTTGAATATTTTCTTTGCACAGAGCAATTGCTGTTGCTGGATCCATTCTTAGCGTTTATTATTCTTTGCTATTCTACCTTCAAACAAAATGGAGCAATAGTCAAAAAATTATTAATAAAAAAAAAATGTTGTTCAGCAACTCCATTAAATAATAATTCCAGAATGGAAATTAATTTTATTAATTTGAATATACGCTACTATACATCTCTTCTGGTAAATATATATCGTTAAACTAAAATAAAGTTTACTAAATCTGATTATTAGTGCGAAGCAAATAGTCGCGAATGGGCTTAGAAAAGTGCTGTTCCAAAAGTATGAATTGCGTTGACTAGCTTACGAGAGGTCAAAGGTTTTGTACTTACCACGACATCACAAATACTGTGTTACGATGCCGGTGAATTTTCCAGTTCAAGTATCAGTTTAAATACCAAAAGACTACTTCGAATAACTGCAATAAGGACGCCGTTAGACAAGGTTATGTCTCTACGTTTAACGGCTAACAAGGCATCAACGGTTTTATGGTGACTTCTGCTAATCCGTATTTGAAATGGGCGATGATAAATAGCATCGCGAATAAATTGGGTTTCGATTCAAGCACTTACATGAGAACTTACTAAAGCGAACGTTTACAACGTTTCTTGAAAATTGTGTGCCTTTAGTGCGAATAACGAGAGTAAATTAGTATTACAGCTGGTAAGTCCGAAGAATTTGAGCCTTCTGTTTCTATAGCAACACTTCAGATTGGTCCAAAATTGGTACATCAGTGGTTCCCATCTACTTTCTTACTGTCAAAGTCATATGGATTTGATACACTATATTTATTAGATGAAAAATATATTACTCTTTAATTGTTAACAAACATGTTGTACTTATCATTTGTGCAAGGGTCTTATATGCAATCATTGAAATTTCATATGCTAAGTAACACGTTTCAGGTATATCAAAATAGTGTAAGCATTATATGCAATGTCTTTGAGTTTATAATTTTTCTTTTTTTAATAATTATAACGATCTTGTTAGCAGATGCAATGCTGTATATATATTTAGTAGGTGATTTCTTTAATTTTACTATAATCGTATACTTTATTTACATATATTTTATTTCAGATTGGGACATTTTTAATCAGATGGTTCGCAGACTCGACTCTTCTCTATAAATGGTCATGTACGAAAGGAGAAAAATTCAAACACTTACAAGATTTTATGACATGAATGCCATAAAAAATCATATCAATCTCATATATTACTTAGCTAAAACATTAATGTCACGCAGTTCAGAGTATCTAGTGGCAATCATTTTTTTTCATTTTTTATACATTAAATTTGATAGATTTTTAAAAATGAAATGTCAGATTCAATCTGTTACAGATAAAACTCTGAAAAAGTTAGTTAATGGCTATACTGAAAAAGAAATTTATATTGATTGTTACTCATGTGCCTTAGGAAATCCAAAATTTATAGGAACTACTGTTCCAAGTTGGT
Organism: Hartigia nigra; assembly: GCA_031001745.1. Taxonomy (NCBI): domain Eukaryota; kingdom Metazoa; phylum Arthropoda; class Insecta; order Hymenoptera; family Cephidae; genus Hartigia; species Hartigia nigra. Next base: position 40,293 of record JARPRG010000538.1, read on the forward strand.
TTTATATTGTATCGATGGAAAGTAATAAAAAATATAAGATTTTCGTTATACCATTACAAAATGCTAAAAGTCATTGCTTAATTGTTTCGGATTCAACAAGGTTTAATATAGAAGAAAAATTACAAACGAGTAAAACATCATCCTATTCTATATGTGAGTATATTTGGACACCAAGAAATGCTCGATGTTGAAATTAAATTAATCTATTGAAACTGTTTCAGTTTCATTGTTGGCGAATGAACCAAAGTTTGCAAAAGAAGCAACAACAAGCGTTATTGCAAATCCTTACGATCACTCAAAAGATTTAATTGATACGCTTTTAAACAATTATTTTTCTGAACCACGGTATCTTGGAACCAGTGATATATTTTCTATCAGCATTCAGGATTATGCACCTGATTATTACTATTTCACTATAAATCCCCAGTCCAATGCGGTATTCTTCAAAATTAAATCTATAAAGGATAACAATTCTGTCAATATCAACAATGGCTGTTATATTGTTCGCGATAAAACAACTCTTACTCTAGAAGTAAATGTGCATAGTTATCTTCCTCCAAAGAACAGTCTTAATTTTTCTGAAGAATTATTACCAATATTTCACACGGACGTTGAATCTGAACAATATTTATTAAATAACTATCCTCCGTCGCTACAACAACCACTGGAGCATCTCGAATCTTGTACTTTACCTTTTTTACAGAAACGTATGCAATCTGTTATCAGTATATAAACAAAATAATCCTAAAAACAAATATTATATTGGGAAATTTTCATTATATAGATGTGCCAATGGACATGAGACCTGTATTTCTTGTAGAAGGACGGACTGGTAGTGGCAAGTCTAAACTAATTGAGACAGTTGCTGAAAGAATGGGTGTAAATCTACTCAGTGTAGATTTTGCAGAAGTACAGTCATTAACAGCCGCTCAAACAGAAGCTAAATTACGAATAGTACTACATAACGCCGAAAATTGTGTACCTTGTATATTAAAACTGAATAACATTCAGGTATTATTCAACATAATTTAATTTTATGATCTATCAATGAAGCTTTATTACCATAATTAATTTAATTGTTTACAGGTATTTGGAAAAGATGCGGAAGGTCAAAAAGACGAGCGAACAATATCAGCCTTTGCTACCGAATTGAAAAAAGTGTATGATAAAAATCTAGAATATCCATTAATAATCGTAGCTACGTCAGATGCTTCAGAAATTCCTGCCGATCTACGGCGAATCTTTATCGAGTCATTTACCATAGAGAATCTAGACCGCAATCAAAGAACAGAAACATTAATCTGGCTATTAGCAAGTAAAAGTCTAAAGTATAAAGCAAATATATCAAAAATTGCTGGAATGTGTTCAGACTTTGTATTAGCAGATCTAGAAGCTCTGACATTACATGCAATAAAAACAAGATACAAACTGATGGCAAATACCAAAGAATATTCATCAATAACGTTATTACACGATGATTTCGTGAAAGCCTGTGGTACAGTATAATTAATGTGGCACTAATAATATTTGAAATATATTGATAATCGCATTAATGAAATTCCAAATATAGAATATATGCAGGCAATGTTTTCTGATCAAATTGGTGCACCGAAGGTGCCTACAGTTCATTGGGAAGACGTCGGTGGACTTGCAGATTTAAAACACGAAATAACACGAAGAATCGAATTACCCCTTTTGAATATAAAAGGTTTTAGCCGTTCAGGATTACTTCTGTATGGTCCACCAGGTACCGGGAAAACATTGCTGGCAAAAGCCGTAGCCACGGAATGTCAGCTTCATTTTTTGTCAGTAAAAGGCCCAGAGCTATTAAACATGTACGTTGGACAGAGTGAAAAAAATGTTCGACAAGGTAAATATTTAATCTATAACGTACAATGGTCCAGTATATAAAAAGCAGAATATATTTAGCCGATAAGTTAAAGTAAGAATTAATTATATAAAAAGATTAAGTGGAGAGACAGATCATGCAAAGAAAGCGTGCTTTTATCACGTGTTTATAATATTCAAAAAAACGGCGTACATGTAACATGACATTGACAAGTTTTTTAGAGATCATTACATCATCAGAGACTATGAGATTTACAAGCGCCATTGATTACGAGTTATTGAATTCTTTCAGTTTTTGAAAGGGCAAGGTCTGCGGCACCCTGTATAATATTCTTCGACGAGCTTGACTCGTTGGCGCCGAACAGAGGACGGAGTGGAGATAGTGGCGGAGTAATGGACCGAGTTGTGTCTCAGCTTCTTGCCGAGATGGATGGTTTAGAAAATGCTGGTAGTATTTTTATCATCGGCGCTACGAATAGGCCAGATCTTATCGATCCTGCTCTCTTGAGACCCGGCAGATTCGATAAGATGCTTTATGTGGGAATTTACTCGGATCGTGACTCTCAGCTTAGTGTTCTTCGGGCACTCACGAAGGAATTTAAAATGGAAAACGGTGGAGAGGAATTGGAGACAATTGTTGAGCTATTGCCGGAAAATTTGACTGGGGCTGATTTATACGCAGTTTGTTCGGATGCTTGGTTGCTGGCTGTACGCAGAAATTTCACCAATGATGCAGATGAAAAATGCTGTAGGGAAACAGCTATTCAAGAACATGTTGACTTCAGCGATGGTATAACCGTTACGTTGAAGGATTTCTTGGAGGCTGCAAAAAATCTGACACCTTCTGTCAGTCGAGATGAAATGAAACGATATGAGAAATTACGATTGGAATTATCGTCGAATTAATGATTTTACTGATTGTATATATATACCAATACAATATGCAGTGTGTATATTATGAACAGCAGGTTTTTGGGTGCTGCTCTGAAATTTATTAAAAGTATATACTTTGAATTGTCAAAGCTGATTGTGATATTCTAATGATTTTCCTTAAAATTGTTGACTTACTTTTTTTTTTATTCTCATTAATTAGTCGCGTGCGCAATTTATTCAATAGTCGCGGTGCAACGTACTGGATACGTATCTTCTTGAAACTTGACATTTGACACAAGACACATTGGACTTTAGCGTTAAGAGTCTCGATAGGTAACCTCGTGACCTGGCTAATGATTTCATAGCCTAATTATTTCATATATTCGAAATTACGATAATACTTATCATTTTTATAAATAGGAAGTGATATGGCACATGTTCATAGATTGATAAATTTGATTGGAAGGTTCACCATAGCTGATGGCTATTTGTGATATTTAATTGGACAGCCAAAAAAGAAGCGTCGAACTTTGCGCGGACTGATAGCTCTTCGCACAATATGGCGTCCTCTTAATTATTATATGTTACGAGATTGTTTGCATGCCACGATGGCATGCAATCACTATGCGGAATTTAACACACTTACAATTTACGAAAGATTAAAGAGCTTGAAAGGGTAAACACTCAATTCTTAGACAGTTGTCGATATTTATAGTTATAATTTATTTCCTGGTGTTAGTCCTCTTAATATCTTTTTTCTTAATTTCTTTATCGGCCGATAATGCCGAACGAAGAAAATAACGATCACCTATTGTACACTGGCTTGTTGTATGTTGTTATCGTTGTTGTGTTTTGTTATATCCAAACAAAAATAAACTTATTAAGATATACAGAATCGATACGCGACGCACAATTAGTAACGAACATCACAATTGCATTGGATTCTCATAATACTGGAGCGAACTTATAAATAGGTACAAAAACATAACAAGTTTGATTTATGAATAAAAATATAATGATAACTATTAATATTTCTGCAATACGCCCACGCAGTATAATAATTCATTATTTTACTCATGCGATTCTGGCCAAATCAGGGCGAAACTAGATTAATACTGAATACACGTACAAACTATTCTTATACTTATGATCTTTAGCTGAGATTTTATAGTCCAAAGGCCATTCTCATATGCTAACGGGATCACGTCCTACTTATTCTTCGTATGACAAATATTAATATACATTCTCGACTATTTATAGATTTAACAGAGCCTTTATATTCCCATACTACGGCGATCTAAAGATACGACGTGCTATTACCTAAATAGAAGTGTGATTTGCGATTTATAAATATAACAATATTTTATGATACATTTTATCACAGTATAGATGCTGCACAGTTATGGATATGAATTAATGCTATATACAAGAGACACAAATTGTGCAGACAATTCTACATGCTGAACCCTTTGCTGTATTTAACTGTATATAACATATGATTACAGATACACCGATTGCGATCAATAATTGTCCGAGAAGAAACATTAAAAAAAAAGAACTCTGAAGAAATTCTTTAAACCTTTTCTGAAACTCTTGATTGGCCCGATCGCGTTATGTTATGTTATAGTTTACTATTTCAAACCGAAATATAAGTAATTTTCACACCAATTTCGAGCACCCTCGTGATTGGCGCAACACCAGGGATACACGACGTCACTTTTCGTTTGTTTTGCGCATTGTTGGCAAAGATTTGCAGTCTGTAAATTCAATGTATTTTCTGTTTATTAAATCAGGTCAGTGCTTTTGTGATCGATTCAATGTCCTAGTATATTAACGACAGAAACTTTACCTTTGTCGTGCAAATAACTTTATTTGGATCTAACATGGCTACGTCGTGTATGGGGTGGATATGTTGCGGCCATGGTTTTGCATTGATATCCATCGATATCAATAGCATCAATAGAAAAACGCCCATTGCCTGTAATTTATAATTCCTTCGTTTAATTACAGTATTGTTAATCGATTCCTTGGAAAAATTATTCGATGTGTAAATGGTTTCTCAATCAGAAATTTCTGTGTATAAATTCTGTTCATAGTTCAGATTGCGATTAGCGTTCAAAGTTCTTGATTGGGTATGGACTGATGATCGGTAAACAGAAAACATTTTTTACGGTTTTAACATATTCGATAAACCTTTCAAAAGTTCAATTTTCACTGTCACTTCGATATAATGCAAGACATAACATGGTTTTTAAAAAAATTTCTTACGAATTCTTCAAAGTCGCTCGATTTTTGCATTGAAAACCAAGATTACGTAACGTATAACGTTACATTGTTCGATCGTTTAAAATTATTCTTTTTAACGGTCACAATACGTACAGAAATTTATTAAATACAATTATATTGCGACGGAAAACGTGCGATAATATTTATTAGCAAATATCCAAAATTCCGGTAAAAAGCAGTAACGATTAAAAATTCGTCGCGGGTTTTCTCTCGTATCGAAAGAACCGGAAAAGCACAACACAAATTTAAATCTCGTATAAATAACGTTCGCTGTCAAAAGTAAAATCAACGTAACGTCCCAAGAATGCATATTAAAGATAATTTGAATAATCAAGCGTAAAATCCTCGTTTAAGACTGATCTTAAGGACTTGTCAATTTGGAATAATATTTGTATTAGTGATATTTAAAATTGTTATTTCACATACCGTATTCGATGCGGTCGGCATTTTATTTTCCTTTTTAAGTCTTTCGAAGTTTCTGTGCTGCTACCGAACTACTGAACTTCGCGTTTTCGTGCTAATGACTGTTATTCGCGGATCTAGGTTTTATCAGTCTTCTCTCCAGCATAGCCATAACTCTTCTCCCTCCAATTTACTTTTACAGCTTTCGTCAATCTAATCGTTACACGCGTGCTGCCATACTTCCATCATAATACTAGGTAGTGCACAAGCGAAGACAACCGTCTGCCAGCCGTCTAGCGAATCTCATTATCTCGCCACACTTTTTGCCATGACGAATGGTAGAAAATTCCAGAGTAGCAAATTACATCCAGACCGTTATCAATTTTGCAATTGTTTATTGCCAGGCAAAACGAGACACCTCATTATATTAATCAACAAATACACAAATCACGTTTGGTGTATTTCACCATCCTCGTCGATTATGTAAAAGAGCAACGTGAAATCTTGTCACCATTTTTTATTTTATACTGCACAACATTGACGATGTTTGCAAATTTCTTCTTTTTTTTTTCTCTTGGACGATGTTTACCGCACCGATGAAGATTTATTTTATTTATGTAATGTGTCTGTTATACGTTATTGACTAATGTACGGGATGACACTTTATATTACGTACCTGCTATAGGTATACGTTCGAATGCATTTCAAGCGGGATGGAATTAGTATAATTTTATAAACGTACGTTATTTTATTTTGAATACATAAAATAATTTATACAGCCAATGATTAAATAATGGAGAATCTCTATGCTATGTATTGCACCACATAAATATTCTTATTTTCTAGTGCTTCGTAAAATGATATTCTCGATCGTCTTTGGTTCGATCTATCAACGTCTTACAGCAATGCAGTTTTATACATCGAAGAGAAGATAATTTTATAATTTCATATTTTTGTTATTCTTTGACGCACTAATCGAAATAGTCAATGTAGAAAAATAGGACAGCTAAGATGGCTAGCCGAATTGACAAATTTTTGATAAAAAATAATGAAAGATTCGTTAATGAAGAAGACTTTTGAAATTTCTATTCTTCCAATTGCGATTGAATTAATATGATTACGCAGCGAATATATAAGAATTTTTTTTGTTTTATTAATGCCTATAACAAACAGAAACTACAAGGAACTTTTAAATAACTGCAATACATATTTTGAACACGGGCCGCTACGCGCAACTTTGACAAGCAAAATAGATATTTTAAAAGTAAATACAAATCTCGAAGGCAAATGGATATCGCACCTTACGTAGTTATGATTAAAGACCGCTGTTACGTCACGACTGAAATTTGCCTACTTAAAAAGAAAAGAAAAAAAAAGGAAAAAAAACGTTTATCCCGCAACAATTTAGAATGGCTCAGGACTGTCTATTTGTGAAAAATATATTTCACTCTAATATTCTAAACAGATAGGTAGATGACATTTATCAGTTTGTATAACCCCGTTATAAAAATGATTAATAGCTGTATTATTAACTCCGTCTCAGATGCGAGTTTCACGTTTGGCTATATATGGTATGTGTTTGTCCTTATATCTGTAGACTGATTATTGACGCTCTGTATTACTTATTAACACTTTGACTGCCACGCCGAAATCACATGTTTCGCTCAGGACGCCACAGGATAATTTTTTATTATTCAAAGCATATAATAGCTCTGGTCACCAATGACCGCCGTCGCGTCACAGGAGAAACCGTGGCAGTCAAAGTGTTAATAGACATATGACATTCAATAATCCAGATTGAATTGGATATTTCTGGCATGCAAAAAAACAACAATTTACCTCTTATTGGACAAGCATAAACAGTTCATTAAACACAATAAACTTTTGGTATATATATGTATATATAGATAACGGTATAATCATCGCTGTAGTATATTCCGCACGTTTAACTCGCGTCCTATGTTGTAAAAACGGTCGATTAATTAAAGGACGATCATAAAGTTCTCAACGCTCCTGTCAAATAAAACGTGGTTCATTGCCGTAGGCTGAAAAGAAATTGTTTATAATTATCAAGTCAATGAAATCAGTTTACTCGTCGTCGCGTCACAGCGCATCAAAAATCTCTAGATCATCAACTACACTGACCGTTAATAATCACTGTTCAGGATTTTGTATTTATCATAGAAATCGACATATTTCTTGAAAACAGTAAGACAAAAAAAAACAAGAAGAGACAAGGATTCGCATAAAAGTACTGCTGCATATCCTAAAGGAGACAACAATTTTCGCGATTAACGACAATTCGAAATCTTCGAAAATTGATCCTTTATCGTCGAAAAAAAAGACGACGTTAACGACAAAGACAAATTTCACGTAGAACTATAAGCTAATGATTGTCTGAAGGAGATGATTAAATTATCAGTCAAATTAAAATGCCATATGCACATAAGTTTTAGCAAAGTACATTGTTCGTGTTAATGATAACTTTCAGCGTGCCGTTATAACTCGTCGCTTCAGTCTACCGATACTACTATATGTATATATATAGATATATATATATACACACACATAAATATACATGTCCTCTGACAATTGGCTATATATATTATACGTATATATTATCTATAGAGTCACTTCGATTCATTATTTATTGATCCTAGTACATTATATATAGTACAATGACAGAATATTGTACGTGCATACGTAAGTTCTAAACATAAATATCACATTTGACGAATACGCTACAATAAATAAATAGAATAAACATCATGCAATGAATTCTCTTTTCTTTTTTTTTTTTAAATGTGAACGATAATATTGTTTTACGGACTTATTTGCATAAACGAGTTAATCGCATCACACTTACGAGGTACCAAAAATCTTGTGTACCCATAGAATATTATTTATACGAATACTATATAAATGTACGAGCACGAGTTGCATCTGCGCCGGCGGACAAAAACGTCTTATGAATCTTTGGTCGTTCTAAGCCGATGGTATCCTTAACTAAAAATGGTCTTGGTACCATAAACAAAATGGCTACAAGGTAATACCACTGACATGTAAAAATGAATATATACCGTGTACCCATAAAAGGAACAAAAAAACAACGTCCCAAACGTACAGATCCAATTCGTGTTCGTCTTTCGCCTTTCCGAAATCATCGAGTAAATTGTACACAGGTATAATGACAATCAGTAACATTCTGATGGAATTAGAAAGGCCAACACGTCCACGTGCGGTTGTGTGTGTCAGAGGTAGCATGGTCCACGTTTTCTCTCTAACCTCTTCGTCAAAAATACCGTCTGGTTGGTACAAATGGGCACGTGCCATCGGTATTTGACTCTGTGTCCAACAACAATAAAATCCTTGTACAACGACGACAAAGGAACAATGCACTAGACGAAATCATCGTCTTCAGATATCCATGGACCATCAATGTCAGACTCACCACGTACCTGGTCAGGATGACTTGGTAGCAAACTCGTGTAGTATGTCACAGGCCATCTCCAAGTCGTTCCTGGTGATACCCAGTGCACGTATAACGGCATCCTGAGCAAAGCCAAGTGCTGTCAGTCTAGAAATATGCTCTACGTTAACGTTCTCATAAGCAGTAGACTCTGCTTTGGATATCGGTCCACCAGCTTCATCCCGACCCCTCATGAGTGCCGTGAGTCGTGCTCTGTTCATCTCCAGGTTGATGTTCTTAACGACGTGTTGCTTCGTACCAGGTATTATTATAGTGTTTTCATAATGATGATCCTGCTCTGGTATATCCTTCAGAGCCTTCGGTGGTCGCGGTGCAGAAAGAGGCGGAGGAACAGGAGGCACTATTGGCATCGAGGATGGAGTCGTGGATGACAGTAATGACGTGGAATGACGTCCTGACTTTTCAGGCAGAGCAGGAGGTGCACGATACGATCTGACGTGTGGTCTGATGATTGCTGGTGGTATTGGCGACGGAGATGATGCTCTGTGCAGCATGTCGTATCTGGCTTCCGTGGTACCTACGACGAAAAAAAAAAGATTCAAAGTTACATAAATTTTATAATAATCGTAACAATGATAATGTAAACAATAAAATTTACCCTTGTTGTTCTGATGATTTTCACTGGATGACAGTATTACCGTAACTGCCGGTGGTGGCGGTGCATTCTCTTTAGGCACTGTTAAGTGACGTCCGTTTCTAGGATGACAGTTGGGTGTAGGCGACGGGGATGGTCTTCTAGGTGGCAGTGGTGGACTCGGTACGATTCTTCGTGGCGGTACAGGTGAGTTCATGGGACTGGAGTCATCCTCGTCGTCGCAGTCGTCGCACAGTAGACCGCAATTGCCGTTGCAAAGTTCCATTATGTCCTGGAGGATAAAAAGGTATGATAAGAGGATACTCGAAAGATAAAAGAGGATACTCAAAAGGAGAGAAACAAAGTAAGAGTCATGAGTCTACGAAGCTACGTGTAGTGGTTAGACGACGCGATAAACTTTTAAATGATTGTCAACGAAAAAAACGGACCTGGTCTAATTATTAATCTTTAATCGATTTATATTAAATTTATTATTATAAGATCGATGGAGAAGATTGCGAAATTAATACGAATAAGTCAAGCGAATGACGGTGCCAGCACGAGCGTGTACGACGTATGACGATAGTACGAATGATTGACGAATATTTGTGTTATACGACTGATCATTATGACGTACACAAGTGAGACGAGCACTCAATGCTTTTTATATCTGTAATCTTGTGATTTATATACGATTAACCTAAGTGGCATAAAGATTGTTTAAACCCGTTATAGAAACGACTGGAGGTAAGGTACGAAAGAAATGCCTTTTTTCAGTGTCATTCGGTGTCTCTTTAACAAGGTGCGTCTATTCGTACACCTATCGGTATATTCACAAACGACGTTCATTGTATTTTTCGAAATCGAATTCAAGCAGTACTTACGAGATCGTAAGAAAAATACAAACAAAACAAAAAAGTTTAATGTAAAGGAGAAGGCACTGTTACGGCACAATGTAAAATGAAAAAGTTAAACGTAAAAGATGCAACGTCATAAGTCAGCAATGCCATATTTAATCGTAAAACGTAAAATCAATCTAAAAATAAGCGTCAAGCCAAGAGCCATAATGCAATTCGTCACTTACCTTAAGTCCCACTTCAAAGAGTTGCTTTATGTATACGTACATTCCCAATTAGTTCGTTCATGCAGCGGGCAGAGCATTGGACCCAGTGGACAACACAATATATAATATAAAAATACAACAGAAAGAAATATGAAAAAAAAATAAATAAAAAATCATGCGGGCAATACAAATCAACACCACCGCACACTGAGCCTCCTTATTGCTGGTTAACGATACTCGAAGGAAGATTGTTGAGCGTCATTGTAATTATCCAGCAATAGGGAAATACGTTATAAGTGCAGAAGGAACTCAATATAATAAGATAATATAATTTTATTTAAAAAATGTTCTTTTTTTTTCTTTTTCTTTTTCTTCTTCAAATACCTATTATTTTACAATAAGTAGAAAAGGTCGTACACTAGAATAATGATCACTAAATTTATCTAACGCGCCATTGCTGATGCATAGCAAGGGAAGGTTCCTAAGTCAAGCGGCACCATTCGTTGTACAAATAACACTGGCGACCAATATGAGCACACTTTTGGATGCAATCGTATCGTACGTCATCGTTTGTCTCTCTTTTTCTTTTCTTTTTTTTCTTTCTTTCATACGAAGCCGAGGACAGTTAGAGTCAGCGATGACAAATAAAATCTGTCGCGCAAGTAGCACAGTACAGTTTGGTAATAGCCGAAAGAGAATAGTGAAAACGCATAAATAAATAAAAATAAAATACAAGAGAACGATTGTAAGCGTGTTTCGTTAATGTGTAAGGCGAGCAAATTTTTCGTGGTAAGCTTGTAAATGAGTATTACCCTTTATTCGACTGTTTTGGGCGAAAGTTGGAATATTCCGAGAAAAAAAAATTTCTATCGTTGGTGACTCGATGATCAAAAATTGTCTCCTAATAATCGAATATTAGTTTAATACACGTTTCTTTTTTTTTGTTGCAATTCCAAGTAATATAACCTCAAAGATTATACGAAAATATAAATTTCGTTAAAAAAAAAAAAACACGTTAAAAGATGATAATAATAGGTTGCATCTCCAGAGTGCGCATAGTTATTTGTGCAAAAATGCTGGTACAGCTTTACTGGCGCAGTAACATAACAATCTCCTGGGAGTTGAACTCCAAATACGAAAAAAAAAAAAACGTTCCTGTTCATAATCTAGTAATACTTATTTAACATATCTCATAAATTATATAATTATCTATATTATATAGAGATTTCCCGAATCGTGTGGTCTCATCTATGCACTTCCCATTCGATGTGAAAATTAATAATTAGACCCGAGTGCATACTTCCATATCGCGAAATGGCCTGACGGCATAACTGTACCACATCGTTCCGTCGACCATTCGAAATAAAATCGTGGACGATATGTACCGTGGCAAAATAGTGGTAGTCGCCTTCAAAAAAAAAAAAAAAAGTAAAATGCATCTTCTTCTTCGCCTTACCTACATACTGTCACACGATGCGTCAAACACTTGTAATACGTGCCTAGCGTCTTCGTCACACAGTTATATCACGCAGTCGATAAACAAACATCACGTAAATCAGCATTTATGCCAACCGCCAGCGTATCGAACTAAGTAGCGACATTAATGTCCATTATCACACGTTAAAGTACAGTATTAAATTCCAGATATAGATTTTCATTGAGTGCCATATTCTGTCTCTCTCGAAAAAAAGTTAGCAGTCGTTCCTCGCTTTAGTTGGTCCACGAATAAATTTACGTGGGATTATCGATAAAAAAAAAACAATGAAAGACTAAACCATGACAATTGATCGGATCGATAAAATAAAAATGACAATAAGAGCTTGTACGATAAGCTGATGATGATATAGCTAAACGAGATGCACGAAGACAAGCCACCTTAAGACATGATTGAAAATATTAATAATATACAAACAAAAAAAAGCTGTATCAAATTCTAAAATCTACCGTGACAGTGACAATATCAATACGAAAGAGATGTTCGTTATTAACCCAAGAAAGAAGAATAAGGAATCATTATTGATTTCCTGTACTAAGTACTAAATTTACAAAAAAGAAAAGAAAGTGGAGTAAAAGCTGTTATCAATAGGTCGAGTAATCCAAGTGTCACGTACGATAAGGTGGATTGTCATTAGTAAGTGAAGCGCAACTGTGACAATATGAATATAAGAGGACGGTGATACGATGATTTATTTAAATGCTGTATGACAATGAAGTCACGAGACATATGAAGGATTATTGAGAATGATGCGTATTTTAGGAGGTCATTATACGTGGGGTCACGTTTGATAATGGAGAGTAGATGCTACTCCTAGTCGGATACCTCGGTGTCAGGGTCAAGGTCCCGCGTAGGGGTTGACGCATTACTGGCCGACGCTGAATGGGCACCAGGTCGATGGGTTCTCCGAGGATCGAACGGATCCACAACGATTTGTTCCGTACCCTTTATCTCGGCACGGCAAAAGGGACAGCCTTGACCTTCCGAATCCTGAAACAAAGCGGCGAATTTCTATTGAACAAATGTACAATATCAACTTCGCTTTCACTTGATAATCTTGCGTAAACACATAAATGACGCAACTTAGTCTTTCACTTGCATTTACAAAAACAAGAGTTATGCGATTGGTTCCTTGTCAGTCATTCGAAAGCTCTGGGTTAACTTTGCCCTTTGATAATACCGATAGACTATCATAGGGGCCACTGTTCATCCAGCTAATTATACTCGATCTTTACAAGCTCAGTTTTACTCGAGCTACAAACAAGCCCATAATAGCAAGACAGCGGCTACTTCCGTCTCTGCTGACGATACCTGTAGCTAGTTTTCTATGTACTTTAACGATGCTAGAAGTAACCCAGATTCGCCGATGGGAAGGGATGTAATATAGTAGGACCACTCTGTACTCGTTTTCAATGTCCTACATTTCATCTCTATAGAAACTTCATGCTCTATTTCTGTCACTTTATTTACGATAATAAACGCACAGAACCTTCATACGTCAGAATAACGAGACGTTTCAATAAAATATATTCTTCCCTCTTTCATCAAAGTGGATGCTGCGGTTCTAATGGTTTGTCCTTCTATGCACTGAAGTTTCCCCGCTTATAAATACATTTACTACATGTTATTACAATGCATTATTTGTACTGTGGCGAATGAGAACGCATTCAAATCGATACGAAAGAATGTACAGTGGTATAAACGTGAAATAGGCACTGCTACCTGCCAAGCTGTGAGGCACGGAGTACAGAGGAGATGGCCACAAGGTTCTATTCTCACGTCCTTGTCATTTTCAGCACAAATTTTACACAACTGGAATGTGCTACCCATTTCGCAGTACAACTCGTACTGCTCCGCCGTGACTTTAATATGTTCCTCCGGGGTTGGTTGCACCGCCCAGGTTAAGTCTGGATTAATATTACGTCCATCCGGATATAAGTAGCTGAAATCACATCGATTACAATACTGATTGACAAAATAAGACTGTCATTTACAATCTACCGAAACTACCATATCCAAATTTTATCAACTACCATCCCTAGCTATGAATGGCATTGATAATATTTTATCATACAACATGAAAAAGCATGAAAGCAATAAATGACGAACTATTGATACAAGAGATAGCATAATTTTTTATACTTACAAGCCTTCCCGATAACCGTCAAGCAATGCTTGACAGAGACTTTTGTTATGCGGTATAGTCTGGAGAATGTCGCCATCGGACGTGACGTATCCGATGGCCCATTGCCCTAGCCTCGTACAACTCAACCGGAAGACGTAGCTTCCTGGCTTAGTGATACAATATTTTTGCAAGCGTGCTTTCACTTCGTCGTATGTGAGAAAAGCTACGTAACCAGGATGCGTCACTGCGAGAATCTTCCAATTCCGCAATAGGGTTGACCACGGTTGAAATAGCCTGTACGATCAGAGAAATGACTTGCTTTGAGTAAACAATAAAGTATGAAATAAAAACAGTCCTAAGACGTTATACGACTTCTAACGAATGATATAGTCGTAGACGGTATACTGAACAGGGTTAATTACCTTGTGAATACGTCGAATTCGAAGTTAGATATATAATCGTTACACGTCAGGTCTATCGTAGACTTTAGTGCCATTGCCTGCAGCCCAGAACTAATGGGATGAACTTGATTCAGCTCGTGCCTGAATACTTTCCACGGGACCAATGTGCTGAAAAATAAATAAACCAAACTGATGCATATTACGAACCGTATGATTTTACTTCGATATCACAGAAAAGCTTCTGCGAAACTTGGAAACGTTATAGGAACAATAGTGGGCAACGGATATCGATTCAGTAAACATGCGTAAGCGCTATGCCGAAATTGCTGTTGACATAGTGTAACGTATTCATTTATTTATGACCACCGATCAAAATTAGAACACTCGCTCTAAAATATTTATGAGTTCACCAGGAAAGATTTTGACAGCTTTCCAGTGTATTACATATATTTTTGTAACTTTCCAGAACGAGCAATAATTAAAATTAATTGTAAATTGACTTTTGATAATGACAAAGAGGATGACTTTGAAAAAAAGTTAATCTAAGAAATATGATTCATAGTTTACATAATGTTATGTAAAATCAGGAACGCAGATGGATGGGATTTAATAAATATTCAATATTGGATGCCTCAAAATATATATCGAAAATATATATTAACAATGAGTATATCGTTCGATAAAAAAATATATATATCTAATGGATACTGTCAATATTGTATTGATATAAGAAAAGGTGTCTGTTTATCTCGTACAACTAGATAAGGTGTAAAGTTCGACATTTCGTAATTCCACAGGGAAGAGTGTGATGAATCGTCGATATGTGTAAATGGACAAGTCATGCTGTAGCGGAGGCAGGAAAAAGGTATATATGAACAGGACACCCGGTAGAACGAACGTCGTAGCACTGACCAGGCGCAGAGTGAAGCCAGTACGTATATAGAGTTGCCGGGGAGTGGTCGGTAACGAAATTGCTTCTCCGTATCAAAGAAAGTACAGTAATCGGTATGTATCTAAGATTTTTGAATAAAATACCGTTCGATATCAATATCAAGTAATCATAGAAAGTCGATCATGAAAGAAAATTCGTGTAACATTGCATGTCACGTAAAATTTGAAGGTTGTGATACGGTCGTCTGGATTAGACAGTCAATGGCGCAGTGTGGTAGTTCTCCGCCTGCTCAGCAGATGGCGACGACTATCCGAGGAATTTAAATAAAATCATTCTAACGTTTAACGGAAACTCGTATATTTTCGATGATCATATATTCTTAGGATACTAGAAAATAATAATTGACCTTTATAAAATTGACATGGGAATTCTTGTGAAATCATGCGACTGACGTTACCGTGAAGCTTGGCTGAACTTTAGAGGTCAAATTAGGATGACTTCGCGCGATCACATTATCGTAACAGTTTGACTATAAAAAAAAAGTTCGAAATAGAATTTATCGAGGAGTGCACCCTGTTTTATATTGCCTGTCCCCTTTTTATACCGACGTATAGATTCGTATTCGTATAACGCATATCCTTCGGAATAAATGTTTTAATCGATTGAATCGATTTGAAGCGACACGTAGCTACTTTTTAAGAATGAACATGTCTACCAACCCCCAATGGATTTCAGGATTAGCGTGAGAAGTTGAGAATGCGTGTCCTAGGATTATCGATAGTGGGTCTGCATCAAATCACACGAAATTTTTCAGGCACGTACCATCCCTACAGTAACTCGTATCAGAAGAGAAAGAAGTTTTTCTAACAGTTTTTTGGTACTTGTAGCATAACAGATTTATGACATTTTGCAAAATAAAAGGACTTTTTTCGTTTCTTCCTTGAGGTCAATCATTCTGTAGGGACTACGAGTGTGTGTTTGAGTTTGATTTTCTGAAGCTTTTCGCAGATAATAGGATGAAAATCATATTAATGTAATGTTACTGCTTCAGGTATGAGCGGGAATCAGGATTACAAATCAGCCACGTCGATTTACGACTTCACGGCCAAGTCTATAAAAGGGGAAGATGTTCCATTGTCCAAGTACGTATATCAATTCGTTTGATTTAGTGCTACGTGGAAGGAACTTGTTTGGAAACAAATTCAATTTGAATTTTCAGATACAAGGATCACGTGTGTCTGATTGTCAATGTGGCCTCTAAATGCGGCCTTGCACCTACCAATTACAAAGAACTGAATGAGTTGTACGACAAATACGCCGAATCTAAAGGTTCGTATAATTAATTGTAGTAATTATAAATTTGTTTTCAATTTATCAATACCCCCTCCCGTTTTCAGGCTTACGCATTTTGGCTTTTCCATGCAATCAGTTCAATGGCCAAGAACCTGGTGGCAGTGATGATATCTGTAGCTTTGCTGACAGGCAAAAGGTAATGTCAAAAATATTTATCGCCCAATAATGATTTTCGGTGATAACTAATTACAGAATAAAGACTAATTACGCCATCGTGATTACAGGTGAAATTTGATCTCTTCGAGAAAATCGACGTCAACGGTGACAACGCGCATCCACTCTGGAAATACTTGAAGAAGGAGGCAGGTGGGACTTTGGGAAGTTTCATCAAATGGAATTTCACAAAATTCATTGTCAACAAGGAAGGAAAGGTCGTGGAACGTCACGGACCAACCGTCGAGCCGAATAAACTTATCTCCAATTTGGAAAAATACTTCTAATCTGTTATCCGTTAATTGTCATAATCGCAAGGAAAATTCTTCTTAAGCTTTGTAACACATATCTACAGTACAGTGTAACAGTTTTATAATCACGAATCACTAACAATAGTTTATAAACAAATTGGAAATTCACAAGATGAACAGGTGTAGCAAAATTGTGATGAACACGTTAGGTTAGAATAGGTTAAACGGATTTGGTAGTTCCTCGTTTCAATGTAAAAAAAATAAAACCAATATTGTACACTCAAGGATTTATATATCACGTAACAGTTCACGAGTCACGTAGAGAATTAAAAAAAAATGGAAGAAAAACACGTTATTTGACATATTTAAAAACATTTAGCGTTTGCGACTGTGCCCTATCGTGCGATAAGCCCCGAGCGCAGGAAGTATATAGATAACATTAATGATTCAACGAACCTTATAGTAAAAAATTACGAAATCAGTTATTAGTCGAATTTCCCGAAAAATCAGAACAAGTCTACAAGACACTCAATCGTCAGAGAGTCAACAGAAAATTCAAGGAATCCATTCAATAATCAGAAGAGCTTCATAAACCCTTCAAAATAACACGATGTCGTTTATCACAGAAAAAAAAAAGAAAAGTCGTGTAAACAAAATTGAGTGCAAATAATTCTAGCGACAGAATGGAGAAAGAAAGAGAAAGAGAAAGAGAAA
>JARPRG010000538.1:58312-70652 GCA_031001745.1 Hartigia nigra
AGAAAGAGAAAGAGAAAGAGAAAATATAATTAAAAAAGATGAACGATCGAGTGTATCCTAAGAGACAAGTTTCGCGTGGGAGTTGTGTCCTATTCAAGTATTGAACGATCTCGTCTGATGTCCCTATTCCTTTCCCGGTCATCCACCACTACTCCAAGCCACAACAAAACCATCCCAGGTTACCTGTTAAAGTTAGAATGACTCGAAGTCTTCGCCATTAATGAGCGACGTGACTACTACGGTTGCCACTGTTACCATTATCTTTTATCGTTATCAATGGCAGACGACCGTATATAGCTATAGAAACAAGTGATCTCACGTTCCGGCACGTAGATCCCACAAGCTACAAAATATTTCGTAGAATATGTATTCCAGTGAAAAAAAAAACCAATTTCATATTATTATTTCATACTTATTCAATGACGTAGTATCTCGCGTATGATGTCATTCTCGAAAGAAATGATCACTGTTGTGACAACAAGAAGAGGTTGATCGACATTATCGGCGGAGCCGTAAATTCTAAGCGAGATACGCGTGAACGTAAAGGCAGATACGTATGTAGGATCGCGGGTAATGTACACAGTGGACGTAAGAGATATTAGCGCTATAATTAGTCGTCCTTGCTTGTCGGTTGATCTGACGCCCGCCTTCATTCATAGAACGCGTCTTCCACCACTCGACGCCGATATTGCGCTGCTCGCAAGTTCACGCCAACTTTACGTACACGACCCAGTTCACATGGTTGTTCCAGATTACGTAGAAAAATTAGAGTTAACATTGTTCCGAGTAATACGGAAAGATTTCTCTCTTAAAAAAAAAAAAAAAAAAAGAAGACGAGGAGCAAGAAAGAAATAGAAAAACCATTAAAACAGCCAAGAACGGCGGCCATGTTGAAAATGGGTATAATCACGAAGTTGACATAAACCAGTTTCCTATGTTCCATTTAATATATAGAAATACGATGAATTTATTATTTATCAGGCACAGTCCGACGTGAATGAGAGAATAGATGAGACGACAATGAGTAAAATATTATAAATTAAAATAAGCAGTGATATTATCGCGTGTAGGATTCCAGACCGTAGGCTTTAGCCCGACGGCGTCTATTAGACTTCCAGACTGTCGTACATTATTTTCGTGTCTTATTAAACTGTAAATTGTCGGAACGGTTGTTTCTGAATAGCGTCCTCCAAACTAGTATTTCCAGTTTGCTAACGTCGCGTACCGTCTTCCCATTGGAAGGGATGTATAAGATAGCAAAGGATACTGTTTATTAACGGATCGTATAAGACGTGTAAAATGTCAATGGACTCTGACGAATTAATGCAAAATACATTCAAGATAACAAGTAATTGGTTCTTCCAGTCGCTCTAGTTTAAAGATAAAAATTACAAAGGGATTAAATGTCCACTGTACTAACAACCTCTGGGTGTACGAAGCTACTGAAAGACGACGGAGTCAAAATTTCATGTCTGAGGCTAAGACCCCTTAAACGAAGTCATATATATATACCCATAACTATACCGTTTAACGGAATGCGTCATCATGTACACAGAGAGTATCGTCTTCTTTGAAGTTTCAAAGTTACAATACTCAAATAACCCAGGCAGCCTGACATCAACTTGGTAATTAAACGGGCGATTAGCGAAGAAATTTCTAATGCTGGACAGTGAATAAATTGTGTAAATACGCATGAAAAGACTATGTTAAATGCAATAATGATACTTTAATAGTGCCCAGTGAAAATGAAAAAAAATGTCAACAAAAACTCTCAAAGGAATTTAAATGTTCATTAGTAACAAACTGAATTGTACATTGTCATTTTTTACACTGGAATACACAGAGCCAAACGATCTCCCAGACAGACAGACAGACACCAGTGAAAATTCAATTTTTGTTCTCAGATTCCTAAGAAAACTACGTGTTAACCTAATAATCAAAAGGATATTGAATCCACGCTGGTTTCCAACGTAGAGACTGAGTCATTTCCGTAAGGGCAAATGGTACTCGGCACGTTTATTTGATTTCTACGTTCCGCTTTATTGGCCATTTACTTCGGTAAACTCCCTACCGTAACAGTGTCCAGTCATGTACACCGAAATTGCTACAGAGTCCAGAATCCACACTGAATAGGATGAATCTGTCTCGTTTAGTACGACCGAAAACTATACGCTAAACAGTAAATACAGTGAGCCATCTAATTAGCTGAAACAAAAGAAATCCTCTGGAGAGTAAAAGAAGTAGCCATTGGTAGAAACGATGATAAATTAGGTATAAATACGTCATGACATTATGGTCGAACTTGTGTCTTCTCTCAATTTCAATCTCTGTCTTACTCTTTCTCTCCACTCTTCAATCACACTTCGTCTCCTTCTAGCGCTTCAGTCACTCCGCGTCTCGTGACGTGAATACGTGCGTGATCGTGTGGGCGATTTGGACGTATTATAATGAAACCGTAGGCACGGTGGCCAAGCCCAATGTGACCCGTTAAGCCCTAGGTCAGAGGCTCTCAAAATACTTTTGCAAACAAAATTCTCGTGTCGTCACGCCAAGCTTTATGTACATTGAATTGCGACGTAGGATATATATACGTATCATATACACACGGTACAAACATGGACGTCCACTTGCCGGCCCGAGCTCGCCCTTTTTACACTCTCTGTAAAATTATATATCCGGAGTGAAGCGGCAGCAGCAGCAATGGCAGAAGCCTTCCCCCTTCCCTTCAGTCCGCGGACATAACGCGAGACTATAGAAAATTTTGCGACGCAATATTCCCACAGGACACCAGGCCGTCTGGTTCCTTTATTGACGGACGATAGGACTAGGCGTTACTGAAAAATATTTTAATCGTCACTGGCATCGCCTATTGTGTACACATGTATATTTGGATTGATAAAAAAAGGAACGTTCATTGAAAGCGCTCGAATGTCTTTCGTGCGCCAATTTTACGCGATGTTGCGTCGCTGCTCGTTCAACCCGTGTAAAGAAAGAGACAGAGAGAATATAATTGACAAGGGATTTCTGAATGGTGTCGCAGAGGAGTTTCTCGCAGCTCGAACCTGTGGCATTGACTTAACCGTACGAGGATAATGGAATGTAGGCTGCAACCATGCGGGCGAGCCTGTGTCACTAGTTTAATTCGCTTTAATCGTGACGTCACGTCCCCTTCCTTCCGCTTCGACTCACGTCCGGATGTGAGCTTAACTCGTCGCCGTCGGCAGGGGAGATATATTTTGTCGGCAGATATACACGCGGGCGTATTTTGTCGGGTTAGAGCTTATGCTTGTATGCATGTATTCTTATCCTCGGCTTAAAAAAGTTTAGATAGGTTAACGTTTCAGAATCACTTTCGATAAAGCCTGCATCAAAGTCACTTCCGGTATTATGCAACGTCTTTTTCCTATCGCGCGATAACGTACGCCCACGATTGACGATTCACGAAATAGCGGTTAAGCGGATTTTTCGATTTAGAGCGGCAAGATACGGCCGTTTCAATTGGAGCAGAATGATGACCCTTTTGAATTCTGCCTTAGAATTCAGCAAGGATTCAACGAAGGAACGTGATCCATGGAAGTATTACGTGTTACGGGGGAATTTGGTTTTGCGCTAACGATAATATACGAGAGAAAAAGAAATTGGCAAATCTCTCTCCTCGTTTTCCTATAAACGATAAATCAGCGAAGCTTTTAAAGAGTTAATCCTCGAATTTGGCAGAAGCGTGTAACTAAAAATCCCTGAATTTCTTCGAATCTCTGGTACCAAGTGGCATAACGGCCGGATGTTCGCAGATCATTTGACCGGAAGTCGATGGTTCGTGCATCGATGTAATCGCTCGCCGACTTACCACATCGCAATCGCCCACATCCTACGACGAAAATCGTAGCTTTTTTTTATTCGCGAATCAGTCTTAAAAAAATTTACTACGCAGATGCTGTTTAACAGGCATGAAAAAGGCTTGGCTGTGATATTTCTTTTTTTAAATACTGCCAATCAGGACTAATAAATTATATCTGCTCAGAAGTAAATAATTCCCTTTGGTACGAGAAAGCAAATAATATTTCTATTAGTCAATATTCAATTCTCAACTATCGTTCGAACGTACGTGCAACGTTGTATATGCAAAACAGAATATAAAAGTATCATAACTGTATATGCGGAATTATACGGGAAGTATCTATATCTGTCTGTATACTATGGTAATTGGCATCGCCTTTCGTAAATATAAACGAAACCAAATTACAAAAGATGCGGGTTAGATCGATCGTAGTTTTGCGAATTTTTCGCGCGTTAAGGAATACGCGGGAGAGTCTCTGCGCGTGCGCAAAATTTATATCGCAACTCCTTTCCGGAATGTAATGTTAGCTCATTCATGAATTGACAATGATGCGTTTTATAACGTTGTCGAAATCGCTCGCGTTACGGAGGCCGCGGCATATTTATGAGTCGGTGACGTTTCGGCCGTACAACTCATTCAAGAAAATATCAGACTCAGCTCGATTCATTGGTTTAAAGTTTGCCTAGGCGATACACTTTGGCCCACCGAGTGTGACACAACTGTCGATATTAGCTAAGAGCAATAATCTCTTGTGTATTTGAGAATCATGCTGTTAAATGAATTGGAAAATTTGCACGAAACCTTAAGAAAGGAGCAGTTACAAAAATACATCAGTGTGCTCATCTTTCTGCTAAGAAATTGGACAGGGATTTATATCCATTCTGATGTATATTATTGATTGGAGTAGCAAGAGACATTTTGGAGCACAGTTTGAATTAATGATGCTAGGATACATTTTTTAAATTCTGTCGAGATATAACGGTACTGTATTTATGTTAACCATAAAATTACCCCGAAGCAAGAGATAATTTGGGTAAAATAATGCATAGAGGATTCGTACGTTTTCCTCGGGTGAATGATGACAAGTGTCCTTGATGGAAATTACTTAATGTAGGCATTTGATAGACATATTCTTTTTATCAGCAATGCAAATCAATTGCAGAGAAGACGTTTGGAAAACGTCCAAGTACTGGATATGTACTTTTATGCAATATTTATCGTGCGTAGTAAAGCTTTGCCATAATCGGAGCTACACTGTTCTGTGGTTTTTGGTAACTAGGACGCATCGTTCATACGTCATTGGAGATGCGAAGAGAGACAGCATAATGATGTAACCAAAACAAGTGAAAGAAGGCACGTAGGTTGTTTGATAGGTAGGAAGGAAGGTAGGCAGTTAAGTAGGAAATTTGTTGTGTACGTGGCATCGAGTATAATAGAAGAAGATCATAACACGATACCTATTTCCGAAGCGTTCCTTCCAGAACTCAGCGGCATCGGACTTGGTGATACGAAATTGATCCCCCGCAAAGACGCCGTTGGGGAAGATGGCCTTGAGCTCGGAGAGCATGTGGCTGAACACGAGGCTAAGCTTGGTGAGGTTCCTGCGATAATGTGAGGTCTCGTCGAACATCTTCTCCTTGCCCTCTTTGAAGAGCTTTATCGCCTGCTTACACTTTCTCATGAGATTATTAATGAAGACGCAAAAATGTTCGTTGCTGTGTAACACCTGCATTCTGTCCTCGTATTTACTGTAAATCAGCCGTAACCGTTGATACGTATCGGGTAAAATATCGAGGATGAACGGAGGTGAATTCTTAAGATTCATCCTCTGATGCTGACACAGTTTCACCACCTTGTCCATCAGCTTCCAGGTCTTGTCTAACATTCGTTTGTCCGTGGAGAGCTTAGGCGGTGTCATCGCGTCGGCGAAACGACCCTGGATCTTTTGGAAGATCGAACTTATATGGACGGCTCTACTACGACTGCTGTGCCCCGACGACATCTTGACGTACGTCCCTCGGTTACCCGGTGCCTTTTAAGCTGGCCTCCACGCGACTCACGCACTTTACCACCTTTCTCGTGCCAGTAACCCGAAATTACGTAACACAACCTCTCTTTAGGGAACACATTTTAACACAACAATGCAGTTTCGATGACGTTCTCATGAGATCCCGAGCACGAGACGCACCGTAACATCACACAACACCGCATCCTGTTTGTTACTGATGATAGCCGCGAGTTAAACGAGAGAGACTCGTACATTTTAGTTCCTGAGGCGTCCGCGATCGTTATTTGGCTCTCGCGACGAATAGTAATGGCGGATGTTTTGGCGCCTATTTTGACTTTTAAATGTGAATTGTCTTCTTTTTTTTTTAACTAAACAGGTTCAAATTATATGTTTTTTTATTGATTTGTATTATGATTTACAAATAATACAATTTCTTTTGTAACGCGTACACCAGTTTATAACAGCTTATACAGGAGAATCTCTGCTTATTGTGCCCTTTGCTTTAAGACTACTTATTGTTACATCGCAAAGAAAAATTAAAGGCATGAAAATTACCGAGGAACACAAGTTTTTCTTGAACAATCACCAGGCTTATTTACGATCTGAATTTTTTTCAGCAATTTCCATAAAAGCGTATTATTGTAGATTAATAAACGTCAAAGTCTTCACTATATTATACTATTATCGCTGTAATTTACTGTAACGCAAGCCAAATCGTTTTTGACGTAAAATAACTCCTTTTAGAAATTTGATATAAGTCCGCTCCATTTATAATCGTTTGACTAATATCGTGTTTTTAATAAGTACTTCATACTTTCTAATTCCCGATTACATAATATCTAATACGTATATTTCATTAAAATCGTAAATTCGTAAAAGCATGCTTCGCACACGTACCTCCCCCTAAAAGTAATAAACAAATCGTCATCGATCCAGCATATCGATTACGCGTTTACAATTTCAATGTCACGCATCAGGTTTATCCGAACCGCATTGCGGCCGTCTCACATTTTTCATAACTTTAGATGCGTTCCCATCCTTCGCTTTCAACGAAGAGAATATCCTACGTAAAATATTTTTTTGTTCTGATAAATATATAGTACTTCTTTCATCATATTACTGATACTAAGAGCATCGTTCAACATAATATATTTACTATCGTGCTCCATATAATATGGCACGAGAATGGACTAGAGAATACTCTAGCATGGTATACATAAGAAAGAGAGAGAGAGAAAAAAAAGAATAAATATTACCCAATAGGGTAAAAACTATCGTCTCTCGACTACAACGATAAGCTTTTTCAGTTCTCATCACATTTTGAGCGTATTGCCTGCACCAGGACGTGTTCACCATTGGGTCTTATTTTCATGACAACTATTCTTATAGAATCACCATAAATCAGCACTTGAGAGTAAAAGATATAAATCATAGAGACGTAAAGAGCGAAATTGCTATCTACTCGACGTCCTGCATTCCTGCGAAACTCTACAATCCCTTTTACAACGCAGAAGACTTGGCTAAGTTGAAGACTATCGTTTTCTACGATCGCATTTCTAGGTTTTATAAATCCATTCGAAGTAGACTAGTAGCCGCCTAGTTTGGCTTCGATAGCAGTTTGGTTGATTCGATGTCACCGGCTTTCTAAATAGTAACTTAATCGCAGTAGAATGAAACTTGTCATGAGGAACCAGCTAGCCGGTATTGATGCAAGCATCCGATAGCGTTCATCTGGAACAATTCGAAGATCAATGATTTACAAAGTGTCGATGAACCATAGTCAATAAACATTATCAGCTAATTTTATTAGAAAAAAAAAAAAAAAAAAAACAGTTATATAGCTAGTTTAACAAAAGATAACAATCAAAGAAGAAAGACACAAGCGCCTAAGTAGACTTTATATTTTCATGCTTCTCACATACAAGTGCATATATATAAGTTAAGTGATTGCGTATACATATATCATATAGGAAAACTAATAGTTAAGTATGATCGATACAATAATGCGTAGTCTACTATAGGTATAGGTATATACTATAATGAGTTTTGTGATTCAAGAAACGATGACTATAAAAACAAAATAATAATGACGTGGAATGAGTGAAAATAAAATATTGTCATTCATTGACGCTTTAGCCGTGCAATACTGATAGCGAAATACGCTTTTACGTGATAATCTCGTCACATTGGACAATAGGTCTAAAGTGAAGTATTTATTTATATAATAGATCAAGGAGATAGTGAGGTATAGCGTATAGTACGAAAGATACAAAGTAAATACAAAAAGTCTAAAAAAAAAAGTATAACCTATATAACAATTTGAGAACTTCATGCAAACCGATGACATCATTTTTTATATAGCAGGTAAGGCTACTCTTGTATGACTTTTCAAATTATTCGTTCAACCACCCAACATTTATCGCTCCATGCTGCTACCCCATTCACTGTCTTTCATTTTATTTACATCTATGTACAAATCGTGAAGTACGATTTAAATGCGCATTTATGCAATTATATTATGCAGGCGATGCAGGAACCGTCAAAAAGCTGTCCTGGATAATGTACGTTGTTTCCGACTTCATTTGTTCTGCTTTTTTAACTTTACCTGTCATTTGATCAGACATCTTTACCGCTGCCCATCCAAGACTTCTTTGCACGGCCATTTTCCATTTCTTGTACCTTGCGTCCCTTTCTAAAAGTAAGACAATCGTTTTTATAACTATCGAAATGAAATGGTGCAAGTGATTAATTGATTTAGCCATTAAACCAAGTATACCTTCTGGTGTTGTTGTAGGTAAAAAGGTATCGCTTTGTACAGTCTCAACTTCTGCACCTTCGAGTTCCCAGACGCCTATACCTTCTGCATTTCCGGCCGCCATTGCTGCACCTAGTGCCGTAATGTCTGGCATTGTTGACCTGACTGTACGGATAGAGACAATTTATTTTTGTGCAAAGATTTCAAATGAAATATTGCAATTTAATTCTTATTACTTACACACTGGAGTACCACAGAGATCTGCTTGTAATTGCATGAGAAGACTATTGGTAGACATTTTTCCATCAGTGTGCAATTTTGTCAGAGGGAAGCCGCAGTCTTTGTACATAGCTTCCAAAATGTCACGAGTCTGAAAGCAAACGGCTTCCAAGGAGGCTCTTATAATGTGCTGTTTGGTTGTAAAGGCAGTGAGACCACAAATAATTCTGAAAATTATAAATGATCGTACAGTGAATTTAAGACTTGTAGATTTTTTTTTATTTAGTAATAAAGAAAACAAAATAGCAACTTGTATACTAACCCTCTGGCATCTTTCCTCCAATAAGGTGCATACAGTCCTGTGAAGGCAGGTACGAAATAAACGTCACCTGTATTAAAGACGCTTTGTGCCAGGTGTTCACTTTCGTGGACATCCTCAATAAGCTTCATATTATCTCTCAACCACTTAATGGCAGCACCTGCCACAGCGACAGAACCTTCCAAAGCATAAATAGCTGGACTATTTGGTCCTAATTTGTATGCCACAGTGGTGACTAAACCGTGTGACGACTGCACTCTCTGAAAATATAATAAAAGATTCCACGTTTTTAAAAACATTTCTATCGATACTGCACGACGGAATGCAGTGGAATTTATCAGAATTATTAACGTACCGCAGTTCCTGTATTACAAAGTAAGAAACAGCCACTTCTGTATGTATTTTTCGCCTGTCCCTGTTTCAAACAATTCTGCCCAACAAGTGCCGATTGTTGATTGCCTAGAATCTATGAATATAATAAATTTATTAATTCACTTTATCATTGATTTATTCCTGATGACGTATAAATAACTATTAGACTTACTCCTGATATTGGAATGCCTCTGAGTGGTCCAACCTCGACGTTACCATAAATTTCAGAACTGCTCTTGATCTCTGGTAAAAGTTTCATGGGAATGTCGAAATACCTACATAGTGTAGGATCCCAATTAAGGGTTTCTATATTCATCAACATGGTCCTGGATGCATTGGTCACATCAGTAATATACAACCCGTTATCCTTACCACCAGTTAAATTCTGTAAAATAAAAAAAAATTTTCAATTAATTATCCCGTCACGTAATAATATCAATATAATATATACATACCCAAATGACCCAAGTATCCATTGTTCCCACTTTGCAGCGTTTTTCCCTGATCGCCTTCCTGACAGCCGGCACATTGTCCTTCATCCATCGTATCTTTAAAGCTGAGAAATAAGGACTAACTGGTAAGCCACAGAGAGGTTTAAGATGATTTTTATTCTGATCAGGAAATTTGGCAATTATTTGATCGACCGTTGAATCCGTCCTGATATCAGACCACACTGAAAGCAATAAATCAACAATAATTAAATAGTAACAGCAAGGTTGTCTCGCACATTAAATTTACCGATAAATATCTTTATTAAATACGTAAACGAAAAATCCTAAATATCATCCAATATCTAATGCAATTTATTCACAATCAAAGTCTAATAGGTGATATGAATATTATTTTGCATAACATAAAATACTAATTACATCTAAGCTTTATTGGTGACTATCGAATCGCGATAAGATTGAAATACAAAATATTAAAACGATCGATAAGGTCCATTATCTTATCTATCTATACCAAGAAACAAAGTTGTTTACCAAGATTTCACTTTTAATATCCGTGGAATAATAATAGCGATAAGACAGAATCGAACTTACCTATCGCATTGTAAAGCGGTTCGCCAGTTATACTGTCCCAAACGACAGTCGTTTCTCTTTGATTGGTAAGACCGATAGTGACGATCTCATTAATGCTCAATCCAAGAGAATCAAATTTACGCAGGACATCTTTGATGCAGGCCCTCACCGCAAATAAAATCTCTTTTGGATCCTGTTCGACCCATCCTTCCTGCGGACTCGATTGTTCGATATCGATATGATGTGAGGCAACTTCAGCCACATGTTTGGCATTAAAAACCTGTCGAATAGCAAATAAGATAAGTAATTTTATATTCACCAACGTTCAAATTGAAAGCAGCCATATGCTTTTGACTACTGCATAATGACAACGCTAATCAAGAGAAGGCATGTGATATAAAACAACAATTATCTTTCTGTTAATTAACGATTAGATAATCGTTGTAAAGTAAGTATCGTTTCGTACGACCCGTTTAATCTTCTCTCAATGATAAAGGGGAATTACCGAAATTAACGAGTTATTATTTATTATCAATATTGATACTACATTTGAAGTACGTGGTATTTCTACGAGTTACCACTGAATACATATACCAGAACATATGTGATATTCTTATATAAACTGCTGCACTGTTTTCTTTTCTTTTTCAACTGATAAAATTCACGAACGTGACAGATAGTTTCTTCGACATATTTTCTCTATTAGCAGACGTACTATAAAAAAAATCTGGTAAAAACTTTATTACTATAAGTGCCACAGTTACAGAGACGGCGCATGACGTTGTCGTTTAATTAATAAACAGCATTAAAATTATCTAGTAATCTTAATGTATCGTGACTACAGTGGATTCTATTATCGCGCATACTGCTCCGCGATGTCAATGCTCAGCCATAAATATATTCCTCAGAATCATTAAGCAGCCTGTTCTGCTCATCTCGAGTTACTATTTAAAGTGATTAGGCTATCGCACCTGCGATGTTTAGGCAAATATCCGGCTGCCCCGGAGCAAAATGGCGGAGAAACATTGATGACGCCGTTTTATTGATAATTTTTACAGTGGACCGTGACAATGACGATTTAATTACTTAAAATCATTTTTCTTGGCAATTAAACTTAAAGAGACGATTAACCCTTTGCACTCGAGAGACGACTCACATTCTCTATCAGTGGCAAGCGAGGGTCGCCTCTCGTGTGCAAAGAGTGATTTTTAATAATTAATTATCTAATGGCGAAATTTCAGACCAACGATAAATCTTCCTTTGCGTGAAGCAAAGCTGTTATAATGAGTGAAAGGGTTATTTAGAAAATAATTTAAATTCAATTGTCTTACCACAAATCGAACTGTCCGTGTTCCCACATCGATGACTCCTACGAGAGGTCCAGGTTTTTTTGACGAGCCAGGCATTGTTTCTGGAGGAAGAAAAAAAATTTGATCATGTATAATTCAATTTTTTAATTCATTTTAAATTATGATAAGGGATTCGCCTTCTTTTTTTTTATTTATACTGTAACTGTCTATCCATGCTTTTTTTTTATTTGAATGAAATGGATAAAGAGAGTTAAAGATTATTAATATATATTTCTTTTATTCCAGTGTCTCTTGGTATGTTCTAATTATCGTTAAGAATGTCGACCTTGCTACGCTACTAAAGTTCCTTGAATTCTAAGAAGAAAAAAAAAATTATAATTGTGAATTTCTAAAAAAAAGGATACTGACTACATACGATAAATTTTCAAGCCCTTAATGGCCATAAGGATCAGTCAAAATTGTCCTTTTGATTAAGTCTGATCAGTGAATCTGCTCGC
>JARPRG010000538.1:74366-90967 GCA_031001745.1 Hartigia nigra
GTATTAATCTCCACTCGAAGATCAATCCGTAGCTTTTGCTATAAAATAAAAATGATAAGTCTAGGGAAACAAAATGATAGTCGAAGTTACTTCCACAGTATAGTTTTAAAGTAAATTATCGAATCGATGACGGTTTTGTTGCGGTGCAGAGAACATGACGTGGTCTGTAGTAGGCCGCATAATATGTAGTTTTTACCCGGGAAGTGTCGGACTACCTAGGAGCAAACGTTGCATTGCAGGTTTATATAGGAACTGAATGGAGCAAGTGAACTTGCGAGAAACTGCAGAGTCTTTCATTTAAAAAAGCTAGTGAATACATTTTTTTTTAATAATTGAAGTAAATCATTTTTTAATACACAACGGATATTATGGAAGTTATAGAAATAATGAAAAGAGAATAATAAGTAGATTTTTTTGAATTACTTTCAATTTACTGTATCGAAGAAGCTGTCTGAGCTATGCTGGTCTCCATCTGGCGGCGATTCTGTAACTACTGGCTATACTGGAGACTGCCTGCGTGTTGCTGTTTATTCAATACCTGTTTCTTTTTCAGTTGCATTTTACAAAATACAGCTGTATTAATTAACGGTTTTCGTGAATTGGGTACTGAGTCTTTCTTTTATATCCCGTCTATCTTGTGCAGCTGAATGACCTTGAGATAATTAAGATCAATTATTCTTACTAGTGTAGGACTCCGTTAAACAACAGAGCGACGAGTCCTACTTCTCTTGGCGTTACGAAGATTATCATTGTGGACGGAAGTTGTAGAATATTGTGTGAAAGAATTTTTTGCGTCTTTGGCTTTCTTAATCTTTTGTGTAACAACGGATATAATAACGTGTGTTAACGGGTGGATAATCTTTTAATCATTTTATTGCTCCCTTATTTTTTCTTTTATAACCCAATTATATCGCGCTATTTTAAATCACGTAATAGAGGATGATTTAAACGGAGTTTGTAAATTGTTTTACGCTTGCAATAAAAGTCCTGTATTTCGCCCAGGCATATAACACGTATTTTAGCAGTAGGCGATTAGATAGTGGGATACATTAAGATGTTTTACGAAACGCTCGAAAACGAAAAGGAAGAGAAAAAGATGTCAAATATTTTAGCGCACGTTAAACTTGTTTTTCTACGTGACATTTCTCCAATACGTCGTAGACAAGATCGTATAACCGGTCTAATTTTATATTCCAGTAAAACAGCTACTTTGCAAAAATCATAGAACCACGTTGAATACTAGACCTAAGTCCGCCCATTTGCTCCTCTGTTGAACGCAGTAGCCGATACGGCATTCAACGTGCTAAGAAATATTTACAAGTCTAAAAAAATAACTTTGAAAGGTATACAATGAAAAAAATTATTTTCTTCACTTGGCCTTCATATAATATTCCTTTCTGATTGTATCGACAGAACAAAATTCCGTACATTGATTCCTTGTGTAATCAAATTCTATATTTAGAAAATAAAGCGAATGATATCTGTACAATTTGTTCTAACCGTATGGATATTATTTTCAAAATGTGCGCATTAATCCAGTAAATATTCTTCTTAAAATTTGGCTATAGTGGATTAACATTTAACACAATTTCTTAATTACATCTTGACGAATCTGTGCGGCTGATTATCATGTCTTTTCGGATGTCTCTATCTTCCAGCCATATGAATTCGTCAGTTATCAGAATTGCGACAGCGTGCGATTAGAATATTTCGTAAATATTTTACTTTGACAGGCCCATCATTATTCATGCGTGTTTGAGTAAAGTCGATTGTACGAAAAGTGGCGTTTGAAAATAGAAAAGTTTTCGATCGTAGCGAACGCAGTCCATGTAAATGAGCCGCTTATGATTCATGGACTCTGAACGCTCGTATATTGATTAGGTAATTGAAGCGTAGTTGATTAGCGTAACCTTTAAATAAGGGCATTCGAGACCTTGGTAGAAGAGGCAGTTATTACCATTAGCACATCCTCGTTTATTATTACGCCTACGGATCGGAACGTTAATTCCAAAAAAAAAGTGTGATCAAAGAAAGACTTCGTTTAGAATTAATGCAGAGCCATAAAATTACATTATACAAGATATAACGTATGTTTAAAGACACTGCAATATGCGTGTACAAATAATAATAATAAGAAATGACCATTGCCCGATATTTATTATCGCTGCATAAAATATTCAAATTACAATGATTATATTGTAATGTAAAAAAAAGACAATTCTCGCAAGGATAACTTTACGATACAGCAATATAACATAGATTATATAACAATACCAATTAAAGGTTTAAACATTCAAATTTGGACTCTGGACTGTTTCGCGTACAGCGGTTAAAGCGTATGGAATTGTGGGATTGTTTCCTGTATTAACAAGGCCACGGTACAACGTTAATCAAATTGCAAACAGTCGATAGTCTGATAAAATGGAGCAACCGATTCCTACTTGTTAACGATTATACTTTGAATAAAGAAAGAAATCTCTTAATTAAATTTTTAAAAGTTATACTCTTATCGTGAACTTACAGTGTATGAGTGACGGCCAATAGGCTACAGATGATGTCCAGATATGGACGCAGTAGTGGTCGATACACTGGTGAACCAACCTTCGTTACGGTTTCAAAGTAAAATTTTCTCCGCAGAACTCGTATAAAAGCCACACGCAAATGAAGAATTGCGAAATTGGTAATTCTTCGAAGACCAAGGCATGTTTTTAATATGACTCGTGTCCCACTGCACCGTGAAAACTGTCGTCTGCTCGTTCACTACTGTGCACGCCGGTAACGGCCACGTGCCCTGAGTACGAACTCAGATCTGATTTAATGAAAATTATAAAAGAGAGCCAGGCTTACTGGAGTATCATTAATATTAACTAATACCGGGTATCAAGTGAGATCTAATTAACGAAATGAATCCTTGATACGTCACCATATTTTCTACATTTACTACCTAGAGTCGGACGCGTGGCTACACGAGCTGAGAGGCTGCGCAGAATTGAAGGCCAGTTCATATGTGCATTAGGATTGTAAATCTCGTGCAGGACGTTTTAAAGTTGTAAAAGATACTATGCAACTACTAACTGCAGTGCAACAATTGGCTATAATATATACTCAGTTTTTTCAAGGATTTAAAAAACTGGTTTCACATTTAGTTTGTTGGGTAATTCAAAGTAAACGACGATTCTATCTTATTCGTGGTATATGATCGTTGCCTACAAGCACCTACGAGTTAGACAAGATTGGTTCGTTCAGTGGGATTGAAGTTAGGCGCATCTGATCGAAAAAAGTAATTTGAGCCTTGATAAATTATCACGTGTCAGCTTAACAAAAATTTGGATTCACTTAGATATTGTGAAATTACACATTTTCTTTTAACAGAAAGACCTCATTTTATTAGCTTTGTCGTATAATTTAGCATGAGCGTTTCTAAGGCATCGTCGTCGCAACAAAGTGATATTCAAGACCCTGTTGAATACATGTTAAATAAAACAGGTTGTATTGAATTACATTACCAGGTTCAGGTACATAATTAACCAAATACTTATGCATATACACTTGTTCTATGAGATAACGAAGAGTATTGTTTTATGCGATACTTCTAGGAATGTATAGCTGAGACCCAAGACTGGAGGAAGTGTCAAGAGCAGGTGCAAAGCTTTAAAACATGTATGGCAAATTATCAAAGAAAGAAGCAGGAGGAATATAAATAAATTTAATATAAATCAATAGTCTTGGATATGGGGTCGATAATAAAACATATAAAATCAATTTTTACCGATAACTTGCATAAAGATGGATACAAAATGGTAATTGTCGTTAGGACAGACATTCCTATGGGTAAAGGTAAAATAGCAGCTCAGTGTGCTCATGCAGCACTAGAGTGTTATCGACAAGCATCGACAGATAAGAAACACGAAGACTTACTCTACTCCTGGTTGAGACTGGGCCAGCCAAAAATAATTCTGAAAATACCAAGTGAGAAGGAATTGTTAACTCTAGCACATAATGCCCAGCTAGCAGGTTTAGTCACTGCTGTGATAAAGGACGCGGGTAGAACGCAATTGGAACCAGGCACAATTTCAGCAATTGGAATTGGCCCAGCTCCCAAGGCTCTGGTTGAACGTTTAACATCCAACTTAAAGTTACTATAAATTGTAAAAAGGACAAACAGAGAATGTGTCTAGTCTATTTCTTGTTTTATAATTATCTAAGTGTTTCACGTGTGCTGAATGACATTCGTGGAAATAAAAAAAACTGAAATATACATTTTATTCTACAATCGATGTATTCCGTTTATTTATAAATTTAAAAGTAACAAATTATAATTCCTTAACGTGATAGGTGTAGTGTCCATTATTCGAATAGAAACATATAAGTAGTGTAGACTATATGCCGCGATTACATGATTGCGCGGTATTAGATTTCCATTCCTCTGAGTGATTGATATTAACTAGATTAATGCCTACACAGTACGCACAGTAATGATAGCGTGTAACAATCATTACATAACGCGAGAACATTGATTCTCCTCGTTAAGTTTCTTTATAAAGAGAAAATAAAAAGAACGAAAAAGAAACATGTCATTTTATAAATTGCGTAACGATCCATGGATGCATCATCTCATTATTTATGCTGAATGTAACAATATATAAAACTAGTTAGTTAAAATCTATGTGCTCACGAAAACACCGTATGTAATGGCAAACATGCGACGATTAGAAAATTGCATTCGCCGCAGGTATAAATAAATTTGTATTTCTTTCATTTTATTTGTCACGAGGAACAAATTTATCAAATAGCTTCGTTTGCCATAACATTTTAAATAATCGCGCTCCGATCGAGCTTCACAGTCTCTACTGCTACGATTATACAGACGTTTAGGTCGTCGTACCGGAATTGGTATCGTAACCATTTATTTATTAATACTAAAAATATCAAGAGACTAAAAATATCGCACCGACCCTATTACCGTACCGTAGGGCTTATATTTATATTTATTAAACAATTAATATACTTCCTAAAACTACCATCTATATCATTATAAGTTTTGAGCAACAACGTTGTAGGAAAGTGTGTGAAAGTGAAATGGAATTCAAAGTTCCTCGATTCATCTTTTTCTTTTGCTTTTATACTGGATCTGGTTTACCTTTGAGGTATTATAAAATGATCCTTTTCGTCAATTAAAATAGATAGACGATGCCATCGTTTCATCGTTTATAAATAAATAGATAATTGTCAAAGCACGATTTCTTACGTTCTCACGCGTAATAAATGAATGATAATGGAAGAAGTGTGCCAGATGAAAAAGATCGAGTTGCGTTTACAAGAAAAATCGGATAAAAGTCAGAGTCAGAGTCAAGTTTCAATAAAAAAAAAGTCAGATACAAAATTTCAGCTAAAATTGCCTCTCGCGTGTTAATTATACTTAACAATGTGTAATGTACTCGAAAGCAAAAGCCATTTTGGCAGATTCTTTACTAATCTTAATGTCTTTACTAATCCTCAGGAACAAAATACGAATTACTATTTACGTGTAAACATGTATACGCGTTATGTTTCAATGGCTACTCGCTATAATTGTAATGAATGTTGAACATGAATTAATACGAATTCAATTACTTTAATAATAGTTTTACGTGAAAAGAAGAAAAAAAGGAAAGAAAGGAAAAAAAAACAGGAATACGTACGAGATACGCGTTTACTAGTATTGCACGTAGTAATAATTATTACTTTTTATTCCTGGCACAAGTTTAATGATTTTATGTGTCATTGTTCGTTCTCAAGAGCAGGTAACATTTTTTCTAACAATCCAGCGAACGGGATAATGACAAAGCAAGAGGATTTAAAGAGACACGACGAAAGAAAAAAAAAACATGAGTACCGTTCCACATCGTAAATGACACACATTTTCGTTTACTTTATCTTATTTTTTGTCCTAGATCTAATTATTTTTAATTAAAGTGCTACCCTGAAAATCGAGACGTAAGACAAACAATCGTACATCAGACCAAAGGGTGTGCAAGGTACTTCAGTCTCAAACAGCGCATCACGGAGTATTTTCATTTCTATCCATTTTCACCATTTGGCAAATGTACATCACATCGTTAAATGTTTTGCTTCGCGTTAAAATTGAATTCGCTCGTTACCTCGATAAAAGGCATTACGCGATTATTTTACTAAGTTCGGGTGGTTCTACGTAATTGTTTAATACATGGGGAGCCTCGTTGAACTCGTCCAGTTCATCGCCATTGTCGGCACCCTGTGCAAGTAGGAAGTACTGTTCGCTTCTGGTTGGCCACAACAAATGAGCCATTACGCAGTACGCGAAACAGTCAGCAGAGTATGTAATTCCTGAAGATTAAATAGAAATTGGATATATTAATCTCGACTGATAGCAATTCTGAAGGTTTATGGTTTTACTTAAAGTGAATCTTGAAGAAATAAATAATGTCTCAAGTTTCTTTTACTCACCGAGTAACAATTTAAACCTCCATAATGCACTTACTTGAAGTGCTATAAGTGCAATAATGGGCAAGTATATAAACCAGACCAAGGACGATGCTCCAAAATGAAGGAGGAAATTAAGCTTTTGAGTGTTATGCTCGTATGTCATGGTATTTCGTAATTCATATAAGAACCACACCATAATAACACTACGGAATAAAAGGATAAACCAGCCAGGCCACGTTTGATATTCATCTATATCCTCAATGATATCGACTTCGGTCTAAAAGATATATGTAATTGATCAGCAATTGAACTACTGGATAAAAGGTGTACTTCAAAATATATTGATGCGCATACCATATTCCAGACATACAGCAAAATGTGTACGATACCATAACAAAGCCATATGGCAAAGACCAAAGGCTTCCATGTTAATTCCATTCGTGTGACTGCCCATCCTTTGGCAAGTAGAAGTAATAGCAACATGAACGATGTCTAAAATTTTAGAGAATATATTACGTAGCTATATAGTAGTATATGGTTATCTTGTCAGTTATAATGTTCGATAAGATGGATATCGATTTTTAAATCTAATTCTAATCTTACTTGGGATTACTTACACGTGAGAGAATGTCAAAAATATCACCGGCAACTTCCAATTGTTCGTAACCGACACCATCCAAGGCAAATTTTAGTACGTGTATCAATATTAAACATATTGCAATAAATTCTAATAATAAACTGGCTGTAAACAGTCTGGTGACTGGATGTCTTTGCATTCTAACAGCGTACAACTGTAGTGGTACTAAAATAATATAGCACATAAAAAATAGTAGGTACAGTTCCATCGTATTTTGTCTATCATAGGAGAACTGATAAGTCAAGCTATTGAGACCACTGGTATTAGGATTGCCGTTCACTAGCCAGATGTCATAATCTAATTCATCATTTTTATCGTAATGTTCCCATTGGCACGTTGCGTTGTTTCTGTAGCAAGCTACTATGCTCATATACCAAAAACGTGGATGCAAGAAATCCTGAATGACATATGTGAATTGATATCCCTTTACTACATTCCACGAAGAATCTTCATCAGGACATAATTTGCCCTTTGGACAAGGTATTCTCCTATAGTCAGAAAATTATTCATAGAGAATTTAAAAGAATTTCATACAGACTATACTTTAAATCACAATGATTATGTTACCTCAGAAAATCCTGACCTCCCTCATTGCATCGTGTATCATACGAGCTTTGATTGAGAGTGGAAAACATTAGCGAACATGCTGCACTCTTGTCTCTCACAGTACGATTCCCATAGTACTCCAAAAAGTGGCCTCGGTCAAGTACTGCCAGGGTGATGGGTACAGAGAAATTCGAACGCGACGTCACATTCCCAAAGATATATCCATGAGAATCTCTCTGTCTATGTTGGTCTGTCTTTTGAAAACCAAATTTCATCAGGAACCGAAAGAATTCCTTGGTCTTGAAGGTACCCCTGATTCGCGTGCACTCAACATAGTCCAGCTGGAGGGAAACCGCGAGGAATCCAAGAGAGATCAGAAGGAGTCTTCCGTGCGTCTGCATGGCTAGGCATAACAGCTGTCTTCAGTTTTACGTATTTTCAGGCAGCTGTCAGGAGACGTAGAGTCGCAAAATCTTTAACATTTTTTGTTAGAAGCAGCTCTTGGCAAAATGATGATATTCACTGGTTATAAATGTGCAAATTGATGGACTCAGAGATCAATGGCATTTTATAAACGTCACAACGAGAGTCGCAATGGCTTCGTCGCAAGACAGGGTAATGGAGGACTTAAGTCAACAAATTTAAAAATAATAACACACCGTTTACTTCCTCAACGTTCCAGTTAAATACTCACAGTGTGAACGTAGCTTTTCTATTGATTTCTCCCCACCTAGTGAAATACGAGAGACGTTCGATATCAGATTTCTTTATTTTTGACAGTAAAATCCCCTAGACGTGAATAAAATCTTATCGATAAGTTATTTTAAAAACTGAAGAACAATTTTTGAGCCATTTTTATTATATTTCGTAATTATTCTTCTACTCGTATAGGAAATTTTAATTTTTCAATTATCAACTGTCAAAAAACACATTAAACTCGTTAACCGACTTTAGGGCAGTTACATCGATAAAGGATTCACCTTTTTCAACCCCTTAGATAATGTCTGGGATGTCGATAACGTAGTGAACTTTATTGGTTTGGAATTTCCTACATTACCGACAGCCGATCAGCTCTGATGGTAAACCGTTTTAATATTACTCTGCTGCTGCAATATCCATGGT
Organism: Hartigia nigra; assembly: GCA_031001745.1. NCBI lineage: Eukaryota > Metazoa > Arthropoda > Insecta > Hymenoptera > Cephidae > Hartigia > Hartigia nigra. The sequence continues at coordinate 83,116 of JARPRG010000538.1, forward strand.
AATCAACTATAAGTTATCGTTTCTAACGCTTGGTGGCAAAGAGCAATAAAAAATCATTGTCCCGATATATCTGCCGCTCAGGGATATGTTGGACAACTCTCGTTCCACCCTTAGTTATTGATAACAGGAAACGAATTCCGAAAAATTTGAATACGCTCCAATCGTACCACCATGATCTCATATATGAAGAACATAAATGCATGTAGCATTTCAATGTATATTTGGTCATATAAAATATATAATTAAAAAAAAAAACAATTTTAAAAATTTCAATAATCCTTTAGATGCCATCCTAACACCTGTTGAATATTGTTTCTTCGTAGTAATTAAACTCGAAATTGAATTTTATACTCAAAGGAGCTTATAAACTCTCTGCAGTCATTATAATGAGTCTCTAGGAATTTTTTTGAGTCCTCTTAAATTATTTTTTAATATTCCTGAGAGGCACAATTATTACAATGATACTACAAATACTAGAAACGTTACAAAGAAAAGGTCTGCCCGACCTTCCTGAATGCAGCTACTATAATTATATATAAAAATTAAAAAATTTCATCAATATCAAATCAATAATAAATATAAAAAAATGCATGGTAATCGGTTTTAAACGGAAAGCTTTTAGTATTCTTAAGTGAACTTCATCCATATAACAATAGATACATGCAAGCAAGCTACTCTATAAATAGAGTCCATAAAAAAAAAAAAAAAAATACGAGGATTCACAGATACGTGGATGGAATTTCAGAGAAAATGCTGAATCCATTGAATCGTACTATGCCAAGTAAATAAAGATTTTCGTACATACACACACATAGTTTCCCAATGAAACTATGTATCTGAATATAAAAAGTTTCGACATTTTTAGATTCAATGCGATTGAAAATATCGTGGCAATGCGTATTGCTATATCCTAAAAAAAGAAAAAGTAAAGAAAATATATCTATATAAGTTCCCAATATATCATGCAATGTATAACATCCTCAATCACTCACCATTACATTATATTAAGACTGAGTGATCAATAAAACGCTTCTCTCGATATTAAACGTTAAGCTGTCCGAGTAAAGTCGATATAAAAATATGAAAAAATGTACCAGTATAACGAGCGATAATTAATTGGAAAACGCTAGACTGTGAGAAACATTGCAAATATTATTCATCAGCTCTCCGCTTACATAGCAACAAAAAGATATAATTCTATGACGAAGGTAGGGAGAAGCTCCGGGATATTATTTCTATGATAATGAAATCGTCAAGTCCGGCTAATAATCCTGGACAAATATTTTCTTTTCCTTCAGTCACCACCAAGCAGTCTCCGTGTGTCCTTTTAACGTTTGCCACGCTTTACAATACGCAGCGTATATGTTTTAGCTTGGATTTCATTATAACGAGACATTGTTGTAACTCATTGTTCCAGGTTGTTCGTATATTTTTGCCAAGATAATATCTCCGATGAAACATACCTTTATATACGTATATACGTATTACAGAAGCGTTAGACTTTGTGTCCCATATGCATTGGGTAGACGGAACCGTTCGACGACAATGATCCTTAAACGAATTGACCGTTTGACCCCTGCGTCACTTGGTAGCCTGTAATTTGCGAGTGAGGTCAATGCCGCTGAACCGTGACTAATTATATTAGTAATTATTGACTGTGCGATCCTGCAGGCAAGATAAACATTATTCGCATTCCACCTATGCATACTCAGGATTATGATTGAGCGTAGTAACAAGCGTGAATTTCATGATATCACAAAAATTAGAATAATCTTCTACATTGCTCTTGTTTTCCAGGTCAAAGAGATTAAAGGTCCATGTATGCACTGAGCCAAGTGGTATCTGGCCAGTCGATAGAACAAATGGTAAACTTTCATGCGTAGTTGAACGTGCCATTTGCCTTTCAGCATACTTTGGTCTACATTTTGTTTTGAAGATTAGAAATATATTTATACTTGTTCCTTGACTTTGTTCGCTGTGTTACTGACTTCATTTTATTTTCGTGTAACCCACTGTAGGAGACAGTTTTTCTCATAATCATTGTGTAAGCGAGTCTCCCAGTTCTCACGTGTGGCAACTTCGGCGCTCTGGGAAGTGTATAAAGAGGCTGAGCTATGAGTGCGCCACTCATTTAGTACCTGTTCGATTGTTAAATAGTGTCTAAGTTAAAGTGAAAAGAGAGAAAAAAAAGAAGAAGAAGCTATGTACTCGTTTAACGTAAGTAAAATTGATAAGTCTTATTCCGTGCTCAGTCATAACTGAAAGATCGCGTATAAATCTGATATACCAGGAGCTCTGATTGCCAGGAGCAATTAGGAAATAACAGAGTACAAAAATATATCTCATAGTGTCTATAGACTATGCAGACAGAAAGCAATCTATTATTGAGTGATGGGAATATCGGTGAAAACGTAACCGAAGATTAACAAGAAATTGCTGAATAACGTACAATGTATATATGTATATGGATAGCTATTATATAAATATATATATATTTGTGTATGTACTAGCTGTTAGAGATTTAACGGTGAAAACTCGCTGTCGTAATGAAGCGTTGGAAATATCCGCGTTAATCGAAGCGTCGCTTTTAATCAATTTCTCGAAGTTCACTCTTTTGAAGTTTGTCCGTTTAATACACCCGCGCCAGAGATTCCGCGCCAACAAATCAGAGAATCAACGAGAGACTCGACTGGAGAACGAGGGAACGAATCAACGCTTGGGAATCCTTGCACTCTAGATATTCACCAAGTTGTACTCGACTTGTTATAATTTTGTCAGTGAATCGTAGAAAGTTCCATTCAGTAGACATCCGGCATATTTATTCTCTCATTCTTCCAGCATCACTTCTAATACTTCCAACAGATGGCGCCATCTCTGTTTTATTCGTGCAAAAATATTTTCTTAAGTTTTTTCACGTATTTAAACGTTTTTCCTATCTTTATTGCATTTTTCCAGTTTGTCCCATTGTTTTTAGACTGCTTGTACTCTTGGCTTGCTCAACCTCTATGTCGTCGTCCTTGTCTACTCCGTGGAGCTGCCTATACCGGAGCATCGTCTGGAACCAAGAAATTTTAACCATCATCCTTACACGGTCTTACCGCAGCTTCTCCTCCAGGACTTTGATCATCCCTATGCTGCACTTTCCTTCAAGTTATCAAGGGCCAAGGGGAGGATCGACACGCACGACATAAATCATGTCTCTCCATATGGCAACCTTGACGACTATGTGCGACGGTTACTTGGCGCTAGGATGGCAACGCTAAGGAACTACTCGGTAATTGAATCGAGCCAATTCGATTAGATTAAAGTAGGACGGTTTCGAGTATTACGACGGCCAAGATCGATCGTCCTGATGATTTTGTTTTCTTCACTCTTTTTTAAACAGAAACTGTCTTTTCTGTTTTTTTTTGTACTCTCAGCGTCTCCGTATGTTCTATTATATATCTATTATATATATATATATATATAATAGATATATAATAGAAATATATATATATATATATATATAGAGAGAGAGAAAATGTCGGATAATATATCAAGTGAGTATTTCGTAGGCAGGTAATCTGTCATCTTGGATATTTTGAATTATCCGCGGAGACGAATGGATATGCCTGAAAATTATGTATTTCTGTGGTTTTGAAAAGTAGAGAAATTGAAAGGACTGTATATATTTGACTACTGGTTGATAACGTTCAATATGAATTTATATCATTATCAGTTAAGAAATAACGGCTGGGTTACGAAGAATGTTCAAAAGATTGCTGATGCTTTGGGAATCTATCATTTTTCGGGAAACGGACATTTCCTCTTGACTAGACATACGTGTATAACTCGATTAATTTTTATTGAAAATTTTACTTGTCCGTATCAATCTTTTTTTAGTCACCTTACTAATTCATATATTTCACTATGGAAGTTGCTTTTTCCTGGTCGGCTTTTCAATGCTTTTCAGATTTATTCGATTTAAGAGGAACGACGTTGAAAAATGCTTCATGATTATTTAACGTTTATATTTTGATGGGGGGAAAAAAGATTTAAATGAGCTTTGAAAAATATGATAAAAGGAGTCAGAACGACCCGACGCCGTTACATCATTCTACAGCTACCATAAAGTTTCAAAAAATCATCAATTCATCTCGGCTTCCCCATTGAATAACTTTAAATAGAACCATTACTCACAAAGAGTTCACTATCATTAATACATAATGTACAGAAGGCACATTATTGACTATAGAAATAAGCACAATATCGGATTGTTTATATGCGCCATTGTCAAAAAGCAAAAACTAACGGAAACATCATTTATTAAACACTGCTAAAAGTTTACGTAGAAGTAAGCTCTGATTTATTGGGGATTTGGAGCATATAGAGAGGATATTAAAAAAAATTCCACCTGATAAATTTACAGGACAAATGAAAATACATATATTATGTATTTTCATTGATTATATCGGGTAAAGTAAAGTAGCATAAAATCCTTGTTAAATTTTCTATTTGATAAATTCAATACGATTTCTCTCTCGAATCAAGTCGTCTACGATGACTGATTTACGAGATTTCATTTTGCATCATTATAATTTAACGCATTGTCATAAATGCTGAAATGCCTGCAATCTTTAGTACAATATTTATTATGAATTGTTTAATCTCAAAGAAAGAAAGGCTCGAGTTATCAAAATTGAAAATTTTTATCAAACAGTAAGATTATTCGGCTGTGTTACTTTTGCAAATAATTTAGTATCCTGTGTAACAGAAAACCTAATTATAAGCACCTTTGGTTCGTATCGAATGCTTCTTCTGAAATTGAATATCCAAGCCTGACATGCTTGTGAAAATGGGGTATCAAATGGATTTCGTTATCATCAGGTTTCCAAGGCGGATAACAAAGGCAACCGGAAGAGTAGTCACGCCTATAGTCTGGAAAAAATCGAGCAATCCAGTGAAAATCACGGTTCGTCAACTCGTGGCCAATACAAAGTATCCTTACCGGATGAACGTCTTCAAATCGTTAACTATATAGCTGACGAGGATGGTTATCGTGCTGACGTCAGCTACGAACAGAGGCAGAACCACGGACGCCATTACTACTATCAGGACCAGCGACAGGATCGGCACTACTACCAGAGGCAGGAGCAACAGAAAGAAAAACCTATCGTAGAGAATGTCGAAGATCTACCAGCGGAAGTGGATGTGCACACCAGGATAGCCCTCCAATCAGCTAACTTGGCTAAAATCCAGTCGGACTTGGAGAACATCCGCAGGAGGGGATACGTAGTCCAGGAACCAGCAAGGTTGATACTGTTTATCTTATTGAAGACAGATCTCCTCTAGGATAACCCGATCTGCTTGAAAGTTATTCCCGACGAGGGTATCCATTAGTTAGACTCCTTAGTCATGTCCTAGAGGATGATCCTTATACGTATGTACAAGTGGAGCAGCCTGAGACCTAGAACTGATAGAAGTTATGTTAGAAGACCTGATGTTAAAATGTGTTTGAATTTCAGGTTGTACCAGGGTGCCGTATCCGCACCAGGACCAGCTTCGTTTTCCACGTTATATGAGGGAATTACATTATCGTCTCGCCTGCCGACGAGGACGACGTACGAGTTGACGAATGCAGCAACGATCCACAATGAGATTACCAGGAGTTCGTCGGATCGATCCAGATCAGCCTACCTCTATGACGAATCATCATTCACCAGGTCGCCTGCGTATCCATATAAAATTTCAGAGAAGGAATGCGATTATTTAAATCATAACAGCTATGATTACCTAGGCTATTATCCATGCTGGTCGCAAACCAGTTCAGCTTTTCTTCCTGAGAAACTTAAGAATAAACTTTCAGAGATTCTTCCCGGCGGGACGGTCTTACCACACGTTGAGCTACAGCCTTATTTGTACGACGACGCTCTGCCTCTCGACGCCGGTCACGCTAACCATTAAGACAAGCAGAGTTTCGCCAACTACGCCGATAAAGCAGAGTTCGTTGTTTCTCGATTGTCTTTTCTTCCTCACTGTTGTCTCTGTACATACATAATGTATAATATAAAAAGAGACAGAAAATTTCTATAGGCTATATATATATATATATATATATATATATACACACACACACACACACACCATCTACGTATACAGTGTACTAATACATTTCTGGACAGAATATCAAATGCGTTTAGAGTACAAAATGGAAGCGTCGTAGATCTCCGTTTAAACGTACATGTCAAGAAATCGTTCTAGTACATAGGACATCACTGCAGCAGTCTAGCGTCATTTGCTGATCCCGTACTAGGTGATGCGTGAAGCGTAACGCAGCCGGGTAACATTGTCAGGAACGTAACTCGTATGCAACCAGGATACATCCATAACGAGTTGCCGAATATTCGTGAAAAAGCATCGGGACGCCAGTGAAAAATGTACCGCACGTAGACGTTCGGAAGCTTCGTGGTTTTCTTCGGTTATGTTACGTTAAGTTAAACTCCTTCCTTAGTCCCACTTTCCGATTCACCTGAAAAATATCGTTTGTCGAAAATTCTTTCACGTATCCTACATGCTAACCTTTGCTCGACCTGTGTACGTATATATAAATATATCGATGAATGTACCATCACGTACGTACATATGTACTCACTGCCGTACATAAAGGAAACTGTCCTTTGTTGAAAATCGTCCTGTGCCAATATGGATCCGTGCCACCTGCTTCGAGTCAGAATCTTTTATCGTAGGTAATTTTTTGTTGGAATTTTCGAAAGAGTAAACTGAAATAATTTCCCGAACAACGGTATCGACTGTTTGTACGACTGTTCTGAAGAATACTGTTACTGTTGCGTAACCTGTCAAGCAAAGTTTAAGGATATTTCGTTGGCTAAAAAATGTAATTAATTAAATAACTAGCCAAATTGATGTCACGACTGGCATAGCTAACTGCCGGGACGTTTAAACGGAACGGTTACGTATATCCGCCATATTGAGCATACTCGATTGGTACGGAGTGACTCGGAATTATGTTCTGTGAACGTTTAATTTGAGCATTATCGACTAGTGAGAGGTAGACTAGCGATAACGAATCCGTCCACTGTTCGATGAGTATATCTACCTAGCAATCAATCGATCTAACTCTAATAGGTTATTAATTATCTATTCGCATGCGTTGCTGGACAGTTCAGGCCTGAGGGATGTCAGCCGCTTCCTATATTAGGTTACGCTTTCCACGAGTATAATAGAAATTTTATTAACGTTTCAGACCCTATTATTGTACTAAATTTCGAAATTGATTTACCTTTTTCAATTCACCCTGATAGCGTATTCGAGTCACTTAAAATATACTGGATCTCAAGTATCTGGTATACACGTTACGGTCTTACATCCTTTAAGAAGAGATTAGACGATGTATATATATATTAATTTCATTAAGACAGATTTTCCTTACCTTCATTCGGTTCTTTTCTCTTCGCAGCCATCTGCCCGAGGAAACAGGAGCTTTCCGCTCTTTTTCGAATCATTCAGCTTATTTAAATGGCTCAGCGTAGACGAACTTCGTTAACACTTCTTTCAACACACTTACACTACAGGAAGTGGATAAGCGCTTACTCACATTGATTTTTCCTTAAGTTCGACTGAAGTGGAGGTACATATATGGTAAGGTAACATTACACACTATGTAATTTCTATACATACGTTTACGAAAAAGTTTGCCTTAAACGCCACGCACAGTGATTATACAGAAAGCCAAGACACGTCCTGTCGTTTACAACATACAACGTTAAGCCGTATATGCAATTAGCGCAAAGCCATAGAGATTCGCCTTAAAGGGTGTTACGATTCTGTTTCACGGAACCTTCATAAAAACCTC
>JARPRG010000538.1:91067-113244 GCA_031001745.1 Hartigia nigra
TAAACTCGTACCAGCGACAGACAGAACCCAGTGATTCGCAGAGTCGACGAAGACGCCGCGGAAAATATACAAGTGAAAAATGTTTCCAGCGAGTCTTCCACCGAAGTGAAGTGAGCTTCTTTTAGTGGAGGATGGTGGATCAAGCAGTAGGAGAGAGAGTATAAGCAAAGACGAGAAAGAAAGAAAGAAAGCGAGTAAGTGAAAGAGAGAGAAAGAGAAGTCGTAATTCTGTTTCGACGATTTTCACGCTCGACCGCCTTCTGTATAAGTATATAATATGGTTTGGTTGGATAAAGCTAGAGGAGAGGAGGGGAAGTTAATAAGCTTCCGTCCTGCGGTAACGCAGTGGCAACAGCAGTAGCCTGTAAATGCTATAAAGCATAGCAAATACAAAATCGATATTTATTGGAAGAACTTGATTATTTTTTTTTCTCTTTAGCTTATTGATGTTCCTTTTTTTTCACTCGGATGGACATAATGACGTCACGTCTCAACGTATAAATGCTCATCCAATGCTGTATGCTGTGTATATATTTATAACGTGTGCGAACAATAATAACGAGCGTTAATTGTACGTGAAAATAATTTCATGGATGCGCGGTATATCATTTTCATTTATAAATATGTTACTGGCGTGGCCACGTCTGGGTGTACTCGTTAAATAAAACGAGTAACCAAGAAGACCGGCAAAGTAGTTAGTTTCATAGATTTTGTGTTGAGTGGCTGCTACCTCTGCCAGACAAACTTCACGATTACTGGTATAGGATGTTTCTGCTTGTTGATTATACAATGGCTTTTCCAGGAATATGGATTTCCTGTAAAAAAAAAAAAGATGACAAATATTGAAATCATTCCTATAACAGTATTCCATATCTGCGATACAGAATTCCCGCGTGTAACGTATCGACAGATACAATATAAAATTACCGTTCCCCGTGTGGATCTGTAACAAATGCATTTTCCTGGAGGACATAATTTTTGTTTTTACACTACACAGCATATTGGATTTCAGGTAGTTTATACTACGTATACAGAAAATAATTTAAACGGCCTTTGATTTTTGTTTTTCGTACACGTATCCCAATGTGTTTTGTGAAATCAGTGATTCATTTTTTTCATTAACCAACGAACGTAGATCGAGTCGATATACTATGAAATATAACGATAGAGATGTTAATATTAATTTTTTTTTCACGAGAAAGAGGCAAATAAATGTAGATTTAATTGCTGCAAGAAGTATTCCTGTGGGAATGATGATTATTTTAGAATTTGCAATATGGCACTTTTGCAATATAGGATTTTTGAATAGAAATTTACATATGACAGCATAAACATATGACGAATAGGAATAAATAAAGAGAAGAGAAAGGCGTCCATTGAATATCTTAGTGTGCTTTATAGTAGCACTCAAAAATCATGGAACCCGAAATTCATCAAGATTCGTGACTGTTTAGAACTTGTTGCGAATCTCTTAAAGTCGTAATACTTGGAAACATGCGAAGTTTAGTTCTCCATTCAGTTACTGTATACAGTGGTAATATTTTATCATGATTCCGTATTCGAATTAGCGTTTACACGATGAATCAGCAATGCGTTGATTAATGCCGCAGCATAGCGAGCTTAATTAATTATGATGCGAATTCGCGCCGTTATAATTAAACAGCCCTACTGATAATACCAATTGGGAGCTAGCGCGACGCTCCACGAGTGAACCATAATTACATACCCAGACGTAAACAAAAGCAAATACGACGTATGTAGGCTGCAAGAAACACATTGTTCCAATTACCTGACAGACCTTTCCCGACAACCTATTCGGAATCATTGAAACGAACCATAATACCAGTTTAAAAAAGAATAGTATATGTCGCAAAAAAGGGCGTCACTCATAGCGTAGTCGATCGCTACTTGCGATACCCAAAAGAATATATTCTTCATGCTGATATCGCTTAAGGCCATCCAGTTCTCCAAGTGAGTGTAGAAGAGAATCCCAGGATCCGCAGCCCCATTAAAATTCAAATACGCTTATTAATTTTCACTCGACATAACTCGACCCAAATCCAATTACGTGGAGTATATATTCGCCAGGATATTTTTTCCTGTCACAAGAGACGTATAGCCACCACAAAAATAGATCAGCCCCCTCCCCGTTTCGTGTCGTTCGTTTAAAACGAGCAAAAGAGAGAAAGAGAGGACAGTGAGATAGCACAAGTGCGGGAAAAACAGAAAGATTTAAATATGTCCTACCAGGGTTGTGCGTCGTTCTGCAATTTTTTAGTATAAAAAGAGACAGAGATCAGCCGTGGAGGGTAGCAATATGGAGGATATAGGTACTAGGTAGGGAAGATACATGAAGAGGGACAGCCGAGAGGACCTCACGAAAGGAGAGCAATACGTAGTCGTCGGATATGGCGTGTGTTTACGTTGTACGAGGTGGGATATAGTGATATCATTAGGGCGGGTATCCTCCTTGGTAAGGGTAGTAGGCGATGCTATAGGGTGATGTAGCGACGGCAGATCGTGGTATAGAGCCGGCAGCACCCAGTATCACCAGCAGCAACGTTCTACCTATCCACTGCTGCTGCTGATGCTGCTGGTCCTGGGGGTTGGCGGGCTATGATGCTGGCTGCGCTCACTCGGCGGAGTTCGGCCGTGCTCGGCACTCTCCGCCGATCTCTGCGGGGGCAGAGGCCTCTTTCCCTCTCTCGTGTCTTATTCCAGAGCCGTGGGGCGCACACGCGTTCACTCCTTTGCCGAACGAGGTTGTAAGTGGCCTGTGGTGAGAATCGCCCCGTCGAGAGTAGTAGCGATCGTTATCGACGTACGTCTCTCGTGATCGGTAAAACGCGACACTTACGAGAGAGAAAGAGATACTGGCACTACAGTACTGGCTGCCGTAGCCGCTGGATACGCCGAAAGCTTGAAAATCATAGAGGAGGATACGTCAGAGGGTGCGTTCATTTTCGCGTTTAGCCAACCTCTGCGAAGTGTCATCCAGTTGTTTCGTGATTCAGGATTCATCGGTAGTGACTTGGTGTCTGTAACTGACATTTCTAGTAATAATCTAGAGCGTGTCGATTGGTGTACGCAAAGGGCGCCAATTACAAATCACAAATATGTATACGAACGTTTGTCATGTGCGTTATCGTGTCGAAAGGTTGTAGCGCTTATTCGAGACCTTTGGCTTGATGAGTTATCAGTGCTAAATACTCTTTGTATCCTTATACCTTAACGAGATCCCTCTTGTAGTTGATCAAGGTGTGACGCACGAGATTGTAAGTGCTAATGAACTCTGCACAAAATTAGGTTATCCCGGCACTTATAAGCTTGACGCAAGTTGCATATGGGAGGTCAACTGTGTTGTATGTCATATAGCACAACTTGGGCGTTATTGCGCGTACGTGTTATCAGTGCGCGGGTGTGTACGTGTGATTTTTAGGAAAACCTAACGAGGGATAATTCAGGAAGAAAGTGCGGTGACTGTGAGATATTCGATTAGAAATTCTGTTAAACTTTACAGATTCTGCGAAAACTCACATCGTGTGACACTGTGGACGATAACAGTTGACAGATTGGAGAAGTTGGAGTTTCGTGCTCTTGTTTAGCCTCCACAACTTGACACAGTTACTTTAAACTCTCTGTACACGTAAAACTTCATTGCATAATTATACAGCGAGTTGGCGAGTTGCGCGTCATTGATCGTACAAGTAAAGTAAAAGTGAGTGAATGGTTTAAATAAAAGTGAATAAAGGCTTAAGCTTTCCTGCCGTACTCGACACGTTTAACGATCGAGATTGTCGCGAAATTTCGAAAATCAATCATTTATTTCTTAGCTTAAAATCTTATCCCAATTGACAACCAGTCAAAGACGGATTAGTAAAACGTCACTAACGTTATTTACACCGATATTCCGAGAGCAATGATCATTCGACGTATTATCAGTTTCTCTTGATTTTCATTTATCCTTCGTGATACATTTCTTGATCTCGTACTAATACGGTTCTAACGTCGCGACAAGTATCGCAATTCCCACGGGATACCGGTTCGTCTGGTTTCTGGATATAACCCTAAGAAGAGAATCAAGTTTCGCATCGAAAGGAAATTTTACTTGTGTTACACAGTGTTTTCGCGTTTCATCTTTTTTTTGTGTTATTTACTCAAAACACCGACATAAAGAATTCATTAGATGCCAAGGTACGACTGAGTCGCTCACGTAAACGGGCTGTTTAAATTACAAAAAAAAAAAAGACATAACTGACTGCCTACACGCGACACAAAGAAAACGTGTGCTCATTAACTCTTGCTCATTAGCTAAAGTCTCTGCCAAAATAATAAGCATACATCGAATATCATCATCGTGTAAAGTCTTGTTGCCGTGTGTCGCGGCATTCGTCCGCCCACGTTATTTAAACGACCCGTTGTCCGTTCGTGACCATTGAAACCAATTCGCGGCGGCCAGTGACATCGATGTCATGCGAATGACGTTAAGAGTCTTGAGTGTTCGCCGATGTTTTCATAAGAGACTCAGACAGTGGAATTGTACGAAACGCGTAATAAAGATGTTGGAATCGTCGGTGCCAACAGTGCCTGCCATGAAACTGCTGATCATCCTGTTGGCGTTGTGCGCACCGCCCTACGCAAAAGGTAAGGTCGTTTGCTTTAAGATATATCGTGCTGAAATACATAAACGTAGATGGTGCGGGGGAGTCGTTACTTGAAAAGAGGGTACAAAATGGATCCACGAGGGGTGAAACGTAAAATGAGATAATGAGTTCTCTGTGATTGTAGGTTATTATATAGTATTGTATTGTATAAAGGGCGGGGGGTCTTTCTTTTTTTACAAGGTAGAAATCTGAATGGCCGACCATAAAACGTACGAAGGCAATCAACATATTAAATTACTTTCTTCCTACGTTTAGCAAAGATTATCCGTAGTCTCGTTGTCCGCTAAGAGCCTAACGAATTATCAGGCTCCTTCTTTACGCATCGGCTTCGTCGACGTTTCTGTTCTCTTGGCTGCGCGGGAGATTCAATTACCACTTGAAAAGAGTCATTTGCGGGTGGCCCCCTTAACTACATTACTATTAACGTAACTGTGTGTAAAATAAAACAAGACGGAGGTGCCGAGAGGGCAAAAGGATATCATGTACTAAGTATATATACCGTCTTATGGTATACAAGAATGGGGCCATCCCTTATAACGCAATACAGCTTGCAATGCCCTTTCGAGATATTAATTAGACTCCTCTGGCAAATGCGACCGACGATAGCGGTAATTGCGTAACGAAGCTCGGGCGGGTGAGAATTTCGTGGAGTGAGTAATGGACACGTTAGCTAAACTTGTTTGGATTACGTCGCGAGGAAACTTGTGCAAGAGAAGGGAGGGGGGGGGAGGCGTATAGATAGAAGAAGAGTAGCAGCGTTAGTTCCGTCGCTCCTAGCTCAAGCCATTTTGTAGTTATGGCGGAGCAGATCGGAAAAGAAGAGACGACCGAGGATGAAAGTGGAGGACCACGCCTTTATCAATAACACATTTCTGACGGAAGAAAGTGCTTTCTTTATTTCTCAAACGTCAGATCCACTCGTCGCTTCGGCATCTTTACTCGTTAGATCTTTTTTTGCCTCGTGAGAGGATAAGACATGCCAACGAGTAGACGTTCATCCTTGGCAGTATCCCTGCGGGCTGTGTCCTGTAGTAAAATATATGAGAGGGGAAAACTTGCTGTTCTTTATCTGGCAATTATTAATAGTTACGAATTGGACTCATTAAAATTAAGTATGTCCTTTTGTATATGTTTTGGGGAGGATATTTAGAAGTATGATGGAACGTTTGGTCTTCTATCTCTCTCTCTCTCTCTCTCGCTCTTGGGGCGCCTAATCGTTTCTGTATCTCTTTTTCTGTATAATATACTCTGTATTTCGATATACTTGACCACCTGCTGGTGTTATCCGGTTCAAATTAGAGATAATTGAAGGTCTGACGATGCACCTGTGCAATGGGCATACACGTATTCTACATATAACCCCAGGGACTTAGGGCTCGAGCCGCAATTAACGTTAGGAACTGAAATAGGCCCTGCGTTTTCGGCAGTGGTAGATAGCGTGAGGATGGCTAAAAAGATTCCTTCGTATTGTCGTGCGAAATAAGAAATCTGAAGGGAAGAATAAATTGAAAAAAAAAAATAAATAAAGGAAGACAGGTAGCAGCCAGTGGTTTACGCGCGAACAGATTATTCCTGTTCAAATGGGTATATATTTGGATGGAAAGGATTCGCACTATCATCCCCCTCACACATGACGAGATTCTGTGTCGAGAATTAGGTCCGTCTAGAGAGGGGAGACGGTTAAGGACGAGACTAAGGGCTGCCAGTGAAGGTGAGAGGTTAACGCTGAGAAGTGAAGTGGTAAGAAGACCTGGGTTCGATTAGGAGGAGAAGGAGGAAAAAAAGAAGCAGGAACGTTTAATCTTCGTCACTTTTGGCGAGAAGTTGCCGTGACGTCACATATTCTTAACGATCGTACGCAGCCACCCTCTTCGCCCAAAACTCTTTTGAAAATCGGCGAACTGTGCAGACCGAATCAGGGAGATGGAGGTTATCGAGATAACCTTGTATAAAATACACACACACACACACACACAATACTACACAGTATTCGTGCAGTACAGAAAACGGGTCTCAATAATCGTCCCCATAACGTTATACAGGGAGACCTCTTAATCCGGTATACAAGTTTTGCGACCGCTCGCGTACATGTTTCCACTATGAAATCCTTTAGCGAATAATCAGGTTCCTGTTGTTCCCATAAAAAAGTAAGACGTTCTCTCGTTCCTCTCACTTGGCAGTTGCATTAAATACGCGCAACGCCCGACAGCCACTGCTAAGATAGGACGGCCTGTACTTAACTGGGTTTAAAAGTGTCCCAGCACTGGCACTCGCCGCCTTAACCTTAAGCGTTCTCACTGCAGGATAGAAAGGCGTCGTCCCGCCATAAAACTCTATCAGGATCTAGGATATCCTGGCTGACTAATCACCTTACTCGCTTGACCCGTTCGCACTCGTCGAATGCCACGGTTCCGGCTGCTACTAATAACAGGTCAACCGTTCTACCCTTACAGTCTCTCGGCCCTCTACTCGTCCTCGTTCGTCCCTTACACAACAATTTCCTAGCCACTCGTACACCAGAGAAATTCTATACCACCAGCCTATAGAGTTTCAGTCAAGTAAATTGAACGATTGAATGTAAAAAAGAATTCGTTTGTGTAGCCGGACTTTATAGACATTTTTTCATCCTATCAGCCACATGGATACGGTTTAAATATTTATAGTGAACAAACAGAAATTGTCCTTATGCTTCGTAGACCAAAAAAGCAGTGGTCGAAGGTTACCTTTAGAATAGAGCAGAGACTCGACCGTATCCATTCTGCAGTCTATCTATTTATACATATTCTATTCCGATATATATATATATATATATATATATATATATATATATGCATTAAAAGTTGCACAACCTTTTTACTTGATACTTGATGCTGGGAAGGACCGACGCCGCTGTAAAACAAAGTGTCTGGCTCTTTAGTTCATCCGGTAACTGCGTACATAGAATTTCGTACCTCTTTGAAGATCGTATTGAATCCATTTACAATGCGAAGAGGCGAGGGATGAACGGACAAGCTCAAGGTGTTCGCCGCTCCTGAGCGTTCATGGCAAAAGGTGTTTTCCTCTTTAATCTTTATCCTCCGTCATCACGTCTGCCACCTCCCTCCCTCTTCCTCTCCCCCCCTGCCTTTCTGCCCTCCGTCCGCAGCAGCCGGTATATTACAGTCTTTGGGAAATGAATGTTCTTGCAAATTTTTCATAGGCGAGTCGGAACACTATGGCTTCTCTTTTTTATGCGTATATGCATTATGGGCATATATGTATAGCCCTTGTGTACATAAGATTATATATATTTATATATGTGTAGCTTGTACTTCACTGCCTTGTATATTGGTAATAATCAGGCGTAGCCCAGCCGTTATGGCTTTGATATATCTAGACGTGGCCGGATGTACGTGTTACGCGGTTGAAACGGCACGTCTCGTCGATATCTTCCGGTTTATCTATAACAAATGATATCCTCGCTTTAATCGCGAGTAGATTTATCCAGAATTCAATGAGCGTGCCGCACGACGGCCATACGGTTTACCACTGGCTTGCGGATGAGCTACGTTTGAATGCAGAGGAACCTGGCTGCTGCATCGGCAGGTGAATGCACTTTTGCAAGTGGTCTGCAGAGAGTCTCTGGTAGCGGCTGGCAGCTCTTCGGCTTTGGATGGTCATCGCTTTAATGGAGATCCATTACTTTTCGATGAATCAGTCGTGTTCGATGAAAATTATTTTTGCTGATTTTATATGGCGAACGTCTTTCTCATTTTTTGATACCATTGAAATTTACTTGATTGGCGGTCGTGGTTGATGATGGGTGTTATAAAATGGATCAATGGGAAAAATTTATGACGCGACTATACCAATGACGTATGTACGCGTTTCTCTATTAGATTGGGAAATTTATTGGAAACAAATGATTACGCCTCTGTTTGACTCTTAACGAGAATAACAAGGGTGGATGTTCGATTACGACATGTCGCCGATGTCGTTTGATGTTTATTCGTTAAGAGGAAAAAAAAAAAAACGAGAAATGACGCGTTGGAGAAAAATTTATTCCGTCTCCCTCGGCTTTGATGCCATATATAGTTATGCCTGTCGTCCGCTTCTTATTTCATTTCCTTTAGAGAAGGAAACAGCCGGTGCATTATGATGTACACGGCAGCCATTGTTATTCCGCGCTTAATTCGACTTACAGTGGCTGCGGGTAAATGTCGGTGGCGGTGGAAACAACGTGAAAAGTCCAATGGTTACTTCCATCGTCTTTTCTTTTGTTTTCCAGTGGAAAAAAAAAAGATAATCGCTAAACGAAACCACAGCTTTCGAGCAAGCAAAAGGCCTGGAACTTCTAGTTGACCTATTTATCTTTTAATACAGACGAAATATATATATTCCTACATACATACATACCTAATCTCAGGTTCGTTTCCAAGTTGGCGACATTACGCGAGAAATGGCTCGCAAGGGGGAACGAAAAAAGATCGTCGGCGTTAAACATGGCAAAAACAGATTCGTCCCGTACGCCGTCGTCAGAGGACTTGGCCTATATTCGCGGAGTTCCTTGTAAATTAGTAACAAGCCATGACACGAGAGGGAAGTAGTACCAATTGGAGCAACCGATAGTATTGCTCCTTGGGGAAATGACTCGTTCGTCGGCTTGGAAACGACGAAAGTGGAGGAAGCCAGTGGGAAGCTTGGATCAAAGACGTACAAGTGTCTACGCCGTAGTAGATACACTTGGGTGTTGCGGTCGATCCTGAACTATATCCATATCTCCTAACAGGGAAGTTCAACCAGGGATGATTGGTCAGAGTCGATATGGGAAACGGGTCGATGAGGATGAACTCGAAAATTCAGCTTATGAATGCCACCCGCTGTTGTTGTGGCTGGATGCGTTATGGGCATGTACTACTGTGCCGAAGGTGCTGGCCTCTGGCGGAAGATAACAAAAATACCGGTCGAGAGCACCAACGCGAATTGCAGGTGAACAGAACAATTCCCTGCCTCGTTCGAACTCGGCTATTGTCCCGGTAAATTCCCCGGGAACCGTCCGACGAAATAATGTTTGCTGTGGAAAAAGAACGCTGATGGCAGAGGGTTGATATTTCTGTAGAGGGATTGGAGTTGGGCTATGGGATTTTCACCCCTTTCACCTTCCCCTCTCTAGCCGTCCTTGTCGCTCTTGCTTTTCTTTACTCGCCCTCTACTCTTTGGGCTACTCGTACTGTTCACTCTCTCCTCTCCTCTCCTCTGTCTCTCTCTTCGTGGCTCTCGTAATTTTTCCTTCTCTCTCTCCGCAAGCAATTGAGCACGGTCCAACGGGCGTACCCTCAAAACACAAGATTAGGAAAGTAAGAACTTGGAAAACTCCTTTGGACCTAAGCCAGATGCGATTGTCGGAAATTCACAGTGTTCCGTGGCCCTGGACCGATCTCTGTACGAGAGGATAAGGGTTGAATAGAATTGTGCAATCAGAGTAGAGCCCAGGGTCGAGACCGAGGGATCCTGAAAGGGTTAGGTTATACTGTGTTGACAACCATGGACCAGGCATTTGGACAGATATACAAAAAGCTATACGAACAGTGCCACATGTTAACAGCATAGACGTCCATCTTGGATATAACTGTGTTTACATTGAGAAATTATACAAGCATATTCGACTATTTATTACCACTCCGTCCACACGGACTTTCCCGACCATTAATCTGACCGCGTCCGCAAAATTTCAGTCGCAATTTCACGCTCACGACTTAAAGCAGACTCTCATTAAACTACTGGCGTCGCGCGACCGGCCGCAGCCCTACTGCTGCCACTTATAATCGAAAAGAAAGAACTCGGCTACTGGTCACGCTTGTCGAGTACCCAGGAGCTTCTCATAATGGGGGGGAAGGATGGCGACTGCTGGTTTCGGTGCGACGACATTCTCCCTTAACTTTACCACCCTCTCTAACGGCAATACGATTACCCTCACCTCTGGGACAAAGTGCTTTTGTGGGGGGGATGAGGAGTTCGAGGGTGCTCAAGTCATTCGCAAGTCTCACAATCATTTCTCATGTTTAATTGTACTAATAAACACCCTATGCATACAGGGATGTATACCGTAAGGAGCATCAACCCTCTAAACGTACCCTTGGTACGGTTGATTTATTTTTATCTAATTAACGAACTACTCGTTGGCACGCTGCCAATTGTATCGGGACGCAATCTGACGTCGTCAATCAGCCACGTTTGTCAGATTCGAAATTAGCCGCGGGTGGCGAACCGAAGATAATTAATGCTTTTTCAAAGAAAAACTATTCGATTGACCTCGCTGTGCGCATTGCTGGTTCGTTGTTTACGCGGGGATCAAGGTCAGCGATTTTTTTCTCTGACGCATAAGTTACAAAGATTTTCTTTCGAAATGACGTTTACACTCCCCTTATCATCTTCGTATCCTGTATCTCCATCCCTCCCCATGTCATTTTTACGTTTTCATAAGCAAAAACGTGAATGGAACATGACTTTACGAGGGAAAAAAAATTTTTCTTTCCTTTCACGGATATCCCTCAGTCAGAAACCGGAAACCCGACTCCTCCATACGCCAATGGCATTCAATGAAAAATTCCCTAGATTCTCCGATACCATCTTGAGAATGGGTCGTATTTTATTTGTCCCTATAGCCGACGTGTGTGCCTATGTACATGGCTGCCATTCGGGATGCTTGCTTCGTGTATATATGTATACATATATATATAGAGAGAGAGAGAGGAATAAACGTCCGTGCAAATGGACGCGTCGGTATCCGTAAATGCTTGCGACGTAATCACAGTAATAATGAATCCTCCATAGACTGTCGATCGCACGGAAGTCTCGGCCGCGACTTAAAACCGCAAAAGCCAAGAATAAAGTGCAGAGCAGTAGAGCGATCTCGTGCGTGACCTAGAAATATATGCACGCGAGTATCGTTCATCCCGGGGATATCCAATCACGCGAGTCGAATGTTATTTTCGATAGTTTTATTGGGATCGCACGTGCACTCGTACTGAAGCATGGTTTAATCTTGTTTTTCTTCCTCCCATCCTCCCCGCCCCCCTTTTTTCACTCCAACTTTCCCTCTGCGAATTGACCCGCATCATTGCCAGATCGGTATTGCCAGACCGTGACGTAGTGCTCTCTTTTTTATTGCTCTATATCTCTCTCTCTCTCTCTCTCTCTTTCTACAGCTTTGTAGCTGACGTATCTTTTGTTTTTCTCTTGGTCGATTCCCAATGAGAAACATCCAAAACACGGCTCAGCGACACGAATCGGCCACGAGGTAGAATTTCCATGCGCAAGAGTGCAGTACGCGAATTATCCTAAGTCAGTTTCGCGGAAGCCCGTTGTACCTGGCGTACGGAGCGTGAATTCCGCGGACAATGGAGCCAGTATTTTTGTTCTCTTCACTCTTTTTGAAAATGCCGAAGGGTACTCTCGCGCACTGCAGAGTGCACGCCCTGCACGTTTCAGCCAAGATAGGATGACGCTCAGGGTTTGATAGGGAAAATGCTTTCTTCCTTTCTTTTTTTTTCCCCTGCTTCAGTACAGCCTTTTTCCTCTGTGTTTATGCCATCTCTCTTTCTCTCCTTCATAGATGTGCTCTCTTGGCATTTTTTTTTCTCTCTCTCTGACTCACTTGTACCTCTCGCCTTTCCACTTGCCCCTGGCTCGTACCTATGGCTACTATCTTCTCTCTCTTTTTATACTACACTATATATACTATCACTGCCGGTGCGACAACCTGGTCCTGAATTATATAACGTTCGTGGTGGTTTCTTCCCTTCTGCTTTTCAGTGCCACTCTCAAACCCTTACTCACCATATATATACATGGGAGCTTGCTGAACTGAAACGGAACGGTATAGGAGAACTTTACGCGCCAAATGTCTTTGTTCCTTTAGAGTAAAACGGGATACCGAGAGGGTAGATTGCAGATGATACGGACACCCCAAACTCTCTTTTGCCTTTTTAGTGCGACCTCTCTTTTTATCTCTTCCCTCTCCCCTCTCCTCATCTCGCTCTTTCACCTCATTCAGATTCTTCAGCAGATTCTTAATAATATGCCGTTGCCTATGCAGCACTCGGCAGTCGCAGATCCGGCTAGCGATCGCTTTTTCAAAAAGCCCGCCATTCAATTGAATTGAACGTAGCCGTGTACGTTCACGGGTGCATGGACATCTCTTGTATCTCAAGCAGGCGACTGCTGCCGTACTCTGGTTAACCGGTTTAATTTCTTTTTTTTTTTTCATCCACTATTCTTATTCTTCGTCTTTTTTCCATTCCTCCTCACCCCCCAACTTCTCCTCGGCCATTTTGAAAACGAGTCTCACGCAAAACCTTTCAGCTAATTACAAAGAGTAAAGACAGCTGGGAAAATTATTTCACTTGAAAGGGACAATTATTTATTTGTATTTTTCAAATTACCGTGATTTTTCTTAAAAATGAAAATGGACGTCGGATACTTTTCGTTTCCCATTTCCCATCTTCCTTCTATTCTCAAGGCAGTAAGAAGATTCTCTTACCTTGTCGCATGTCTCGGTTCCTATATTCTTTTTCTAGTTTGCTTAAAACTTAGAATTTTGTTGTTCTTTTTTCTCTTCCTTTTTTTTGCCCCCCTTAACATCTATTACCAACCAACGGTATTCTTTCCCTTCTCTTTAAGTGCTCTCGTGAAGCCTGAGTCCCGCTTAATTGAAATGGACGTAATTAACCGTGCGATTAAACGATTCCGCGAGTGCCCAAGGTAAAATAGAAAAAAATGAGAGGTTTAACGCTCGATCGAAAACATGATCGCTCCGTGAATGCCGTCAATTAGCGTTCGAGTGGTCTGTCTGTCAAGTTAGTGGTAGCAGCTACTAACCAACCCTTTATTACTTACCCACTGTCGTAGACGATACGTAGCAAAGTACTTTGCCAGGCAGAGACGTAAACCAAAGGTTCTGGCAATCGCAGGCCAATGGAGAATTTGGAACGTTGCCAGAAACCATCTATTAGACTATTAGAATGCGACTCGACGTGCATCCGGGACGCCTTATTCAGGCTTGTATGTATAACGCTGCGTTCACTAATTGCTTTCTCACAATAATGCAAAAAAAAAGATAGTGCATGCACGGTAGTACAGTCGCTCATGCATCATGATCGACGCGACGGGATCTACACTGCGTAGGATCTAGATAAATTATTATGATGGCTAATGGTATATGTATATAGGTACTGCCACGTTAAATATACTCGGTTTTATTCACGCTCGTGGGTATAATTTCTCTTGGATTAAATGCATGTAATATCTACTTCTGACGCTTGGCGAATCTATGTAAATAACGTTCGGGTTAATTCGTGAGATTGTTTAAATGACGAGAGTCTACCTGTAAGACTTATTGCAATTATCGTGTCAATTTTCCTCTTATGAAATCCACACGTAATTTGAACGACGGGGAAACTAATAGGTCTCTATGTCGTAAGGTTTAATAAACTATTGGCTGTAGTGGCGATGAAAGGTTTCGTTACTACGTAACTGGACTTTGCGAGAGATTTTGAGGCGCCGGTATGACTTTGATAATAAAAAGTAATATGAAATACATCGATTTGTAAGTGTCGCCGAAATTGCGCGTCGAGAATCAATTTTGGTAGAGCCCTCGAGGGGGGGGATGATAAGTGGCGGGTAAGTTTGGTGCGGAGCGAAGACAAATGAGGGACGATGGGCCGCGTTCATTTGCCGGGATGATTTTTGACGAGAGTCCAGGCAGTTCGAACCAAGGAAGCCGTCGTTTCTTTCAGGGACAAGAGAGAAGGCCGTTCGGGAGTAATTAAAAAATTCTATGACTTCCATTGTTTACGATCTTCGGCGCAGCACAATAAGGGGGGAAGGTCTGGGGTGACGTACCTTTTTCCTTGATACTTGTCTTGCAAAGAAGAGCTGAAAAAAGCCGTGGAAGAAGCAGATCGTCAAAGTGGCTATGTCACTTTGTGATTAATCGCTATACTCTCCTGAGTAAAAACACACCGAGCGAAATATCCGTCGCGACGCTCATCTCACGTCTTACTACACACTTACTTACTGGCACTACACGCTGACGAAACTCTTCGTTCTTTTTTACTCCTCCCGTCCTCTCGCCCTCTCTCGTTCACTGTTCTTGATACCAAAATCGAGGACAATTCCGCGTCCAAGCGACTCACAGAGCTTTATGATTTCACAAGCGACATAAAACGGCAATCAGTCTCACCCAAATGGACAGATAAATCGTCCATTCGTGGGACGGATAATAGCGCCTAAAACATAGCCAAGAAGTGCCTTGTAGTTATTAGCGCGGCAGCACCGTCGCGCTAGTAGTTCGGTTTGTCCTCTATATGCGCCAGTGTATACTATGAGGCAGCCATACTGTCTCTGCGCTTCCACTTGAAGTGGCAGCTCGATGATAAATTGTTGAAAACTAGTCGCTCGTAAACCTTTTAAGATGCTCGTATTAAAACCTCTTCTGTGTGTTAGTGCTTTTGTACGGAAGTGCTAAGGCGACGGGTGCTCACTTACCTGATACCGTGTATATACCAAACCTAAACTCTACTTACTCACCTGCACTCGTAGTTACTACAATCCAATAACCGTTGCTGCTAAGGACACTTATTTCCTGTAAAGGCTAATTTTGACTTTACCTGTCCAATATATCTCTCGTGCACTTTGTGACTCGGTTAAGCTGAATTAAAAAAGAACAGGTGCCACTCGAAACTACCAGAGCAATTATTTATTTCATTGGGAGACGTTTTTGTGTGCGATTCAATCCTATCTAATACGCCGTTTCGCAAGGTAAGCAAATACTACGAGAGTCTCTTTATTTATCGACGCAACAAATCCAGCTTTATTAATTTTCTATTAAAAGATAATCAAGCAGTTAAGCTAAGAAAATTGTGGATCGGTGGATCGCGTCGAATTACCTGAATGTGACACTAATTAGCTTAATTGCAAATTCATATCCAAAAGCCGTCATCGACCCACGTACAAAAAGTCACGTAAGCTCCGCTTAACGCAGACGCTAATTGCGCTTTCTAAATTACAGAATTATTAGATACGCGTACATATATATACATATATATTTTCATCCATAATATCCGTAAGGTCGTATTCAAATGTATACAGTCGGATTTACAAATAGTCCTGAACACTTCAAGGATTCACACAACTTTTACTCTGTTGAGATAAATTTATCTGTGTCCTTCGTCAAAGTATTCCCAATACACTTTACACAGCAATTCGTTCGGCTGTATACGCCGTTACAGTATTTGCCTGGATCTCTAACCTAAAACGAGTGGACCAGTTTCCCTGTAAATATTCAAAACACAGAAAGTCCTTTGTCACGTAGTGTTCGATTCTGTATATACATTGTAACAATCGTGACCACGGTAGTCAATCAGCCATCGATTACCCATTAGATTGACAGGCCAATCGTTAACCGGCAACTAGTAGCTGCCAGACAGGAAGTTTGCTGTCGCCATGGTTTTACAAATTACTTGGCTAAATTTTTTTTATGAGTTCTTTTAATTATATATGACATCACGGAGGACTTAATGTACCTGAACTTTCTTCTAGCAGTGACTTTACTTAGCCCCAGCTGTACCAACCAACTGGTTCTATATTATTTGTCTGATGATTCAGTACACCGGCAGTGTACTTTACCACCCCGTTACCTATTACTGTACCGTACTCTACTTTTGGTAGTCGTGCTACTAGGGGATGCTGAGAAAAAGGGTGGTAAACTTGCACGTCAAGTAAGTATTTGAAACTTGGACAAAGTGCCGCTTGGAACCAGGCCACTCTCAAGTGCGCAATACCCCCGACGATATGTCAGCTAAGTTCACGGCGGTCACTGCTACAACGGACTGAATTAACATTCCGTGCAGAGAGCGCGGAAAATTATTTCCGCCCTCGGAATATTCCACCCGGACCATTATATTAAAGGGTGACAAAATCTTTGCCGCACGGCGGTTTCTGTCGACGATGCGTCTGCCGGTTATTTTCGTTTGTCAATATTTTTAATGCGCAGGTAATTTTTAAATTTCTTTTTTTTTTTTAATAGAGGTCGGTCCAATATTATGATTATTTTATTGGTATACTGATACTGGTAACGTATTTTATTTTCATAGCTTTTTAGTCGCTCGATCAATGGACCTTTGGTTACAGCCTCTGGCGAATCCATGTTCAGGACTCCTCTCGGCGACCTTTACCTCTCTCTACTATTATTGTCCGGAGTATTACTCATTGCCAATGGCACGTACACCCGCAAGAAACTTTCGCTTCCATCAAGCCGTAAATTCCGTATACGACTGGTATCCTTTACCAAAGTTTAATCGTCCTGAGTACCTTGGTGTGTGTCCTGAGTACTGCGGCTGCTATGGAGGAACATCCAGGATCTTGTGGATAGGCAAGGGTAGTAAGGAAGAGAAAAAAAAGGATCGCTTAACGAGTACACGAGGACCCATTAAGATATCACTCTAAGGTTACATGGTTTCTGGACAAAACACTCCAATTTCAAGTCCTGCCTGGAGTTAACTTGGATGTTTTATTAGTCTACGGATGCTGTCCTCTGTATTCCCCATGGACCACAAAAATCATCCCTTGAGTGATCCTTTTTTTTTTTACAATTTTCTCTGTGAACTTTGCCCTTTGCCATATCGAAACGTTATTCGCATTTTAATGATTGCTCCAAAGTTTTTCAAAGATGTTTCATCTCGCGGTTACCTCGTCCCTCTTCATTGACGTCTCGTCGACATGTCAGAAAACTAGAAAATGGCGAAGTTCTTCGATAACGTGCCGTATAATGAGAGGGAATGGAAAAGTTTAATTTCGGAATGAAAAGTTCAATCCGTCCATTGCTACAGGATGTTTCTATGCTGGGTTCGTTGCTTCTGTCAATTTTATTTTCTGGAATATCTCTTAGGGATGCTGCGGAGGAATCTTGAGGATTTTGGATTTAATTTATTTTGTAATATTAACAAATTTTAACGTATTACGGATGCGTGACTGTGTTTATCTGGTTTGTTTGTTTTTATCTGTATGTACGTTTGCTGGACCAACTTCGGATACTCTCGCACTGCTTATCGGATTAATTGCCATTGTAACGGCAGCGAATCACAAATTATGCTATTCCAATTAAGACCACCTCGTTACACCCTGCTCCTAGCGGCCGATCGGCAATCGCGCGTAACTTCGTTTCCTCGAGAAATTAGCTTAGAACGATGGGAAAGCGTAATCGCTTCTGAAATAGGTGGGAGACACACGCGTTAAAGGGAAGAAGTCAATGATGACGTATCACATATTTTTTGTGCAATTTTTTCAGGGCAATACGAGGGCTTATTTTTTTTAAATTAAAAAAAATTTTTTTTTTCATTATCTTGTCACATAATTTACCATAAGAGAAACGGTGAACGTCTTTTCTTCGCGCTTCTTGAAATTGTACCGAAATGGACTGTACTTTTGAAATATTGAACGTTGAGCCTTGTGTCGTCACATCTACCCACTTGTCCTGAAAGTGGTAAGCAGTAACCCACCTAAGCGCTCTTCCTGGACCCAAAGGACGACTTTTATAAAATCGCAAAAGAATTTGGTCCGGCAAATCAGAAAATGTAGACAGAGTCGAATATACCGGGTGTCATTTTTTTCCACTTCCACAGATTTCATACACAAACGAATTTAAACGGCATTCGTATAAAGAATTTTAATATGATATTCTTCAATTTGATAATTCCTTCTCCATACGCTACACCGACACCAAGATTGATGGACGTGTCGTAATTCCGTGATAAATGTACCTTAAAATTCCAAGCGGCCATTGTGGAATTTTATTACTCGACGCTGTGTGTCCTTTGCATCCTACATACATCCCTCTCAGGTATTTAACTAATTTTCTACCAGCAATTAGTCCAGCATGCAAGCTCCGATTTCCTTTTTTTTTTTT
Organism: Hartigia nigra; assembly: GCA_031001745.1. Taxonomy (NCBI): domain Eukaryota; kingdom Metazoa; phylum Arthropoda; class Insecta; order Hymenoptera; family Cephidae; genus Hartigia; species Hartigia nigra. The sequence goes on from JARPRG010000538.1 coordinate 109,677, forward strand.
TCATTAACAAAACGTATTTTACAGACATGGTTGATGCATCTGCACGCATACCCGGATGTTTTACACCCTCCTACCTCTCTCCCTTCTGCTCCTATACTCTTCCTACCAAAAAGGAAGTACACATTTGCTCTGGGGAGGTGCCACGTGAAACGCACCCCTGCATTCATCTCATCTCATTGCTCCACTCGTCGGAGGAGTGGCTGGAGCAATGAAACCACGAGCAGTGGTCCCCGACCATACTATAACGTGGTTACAGTATACTCTAGGTATCACTGTCTTCCTTAAACTTGGTAGTTGCAACCTTGTCTGAATTTGGGATCTCCCTATGGCAAGGGTGGGCCCACCACCAGGCTTGATCCCGGTATAGTCGTTCCCGGGGTAGGTCCACGAGGATCAAGCAGGCAGGCTAGAGGGAGATGATGGTACGATGGGAGGATAGGTAGAGGAGCCAGGAGCAGCGAGAAGGATGAGCTCGTAGGATAGCGAATGGCGTCGGGGGGCGTCGGAGGAACGAGAGTGAGCGTCGAGCAAGCCCAGGGTGGAACAGGACGAGAAGCTGAGGCCGAGGGCGAATGAGTGGGTCGTGGTGACGTCACGGCGCGGGAGATCGATCCGGGAACCGCGGTCTGGAGGCTGCACTTCCTATACCGGCATTTCTCCCCTCTGCTCAATGACTTCTACGCCACTAGCTACCCTACACTTCCTCCGCTTTCCCCCTTGAAGCGAAAAGGCTTTACTCGATTTTCCAGCCCTGCTAATTTATGCCCGAGCGTGCCTCCATCGTCGGTAGAACTTTCCACGTTCCGGCCTTGCTGACCGAATCTGGAGGGTGGCGACGTCCGACTGAACTCGCACGGATATCCCACTTGACCTTCTTTACCTTCTGACATTGAGCCGTGGTTGGATCTGTCGGCCGTGCAGAGAAGTAAACTCGTGCGGGTTGCTGATCTCAAAAAATTTGCTGTGGACGACATCAGGTACTGAGGTAACCTAAAACTAGACTGTACGACAGGAGCGAGATTTTCCAGGTAAAAAAATGGTTTGAAGATCAAAAAATACGGAATTGACTAATGACTTGGAGGATCTGAAGTTTGAAATACGAAGCTTCTGAGCCCTCCCTTAGATAGGATGTACGTACAACGTTATTCGCTGATGATGACAACGTCAGGAATATTGAGCAGACAAGGGTAGATTTGTTATGGGTCGAGATAACAAGCATCAATCCGATTCCCCAGAGTGACTCTGCTTACGAGCGCTAAAAATGAGATTGCGACCAGTCGTGATCTCATTCCTGACAATGGCGTCGTGTCAATCCGCCGAACGACATATCGCAGAACTGCTTCGTGGGATTGAACGTATCCAGTATTGCACCGAGACCGTACCTCATAATTTTCATCTAATGGACTCCATTCGCTTCATGAGTGCATCATGAAAATGTTGTAAAAGAAGAAAAGAAAAAAGAATCACAGTACCAACAAGTCTTTACGTAGCTTCGACGAGGTACGACGCCCTACGTCTTATGAGCGACGCCCAGGTGGGGGGGTAGCAAAATAAGAGTACGTTGTTAACCAGAGTGACTGAGTGGTTAGAAAAGGACGATAAACCATGCCATAGCCAAATAAATACGTACGAAGTTGAAAGCACGTAGCCGCAGGGTGAAAGGTTGAATTTAATTCGCGTAAACTCGTCAATTTTTACATCCAATTTAAAACGGTCCGGGTGGCGGACGCGTCCAATTAGAGACGCGGCAAGTGGAAACTGTTGTCGCTAAGATCAGCCATCTCCTCGACGGAGATGTTTTTAATTAAGAGAATGAAATTTTACGGTGAGAAGCGCACGTAAAAATTGTGTATTTCTGTATGGTTCGTTCTCTGTCTCTTTTATTTGGTGACACTCTATTTTCTCCCTCTTACCTTTTACTTCTCGTTCGCCCCTGGCATCCATAGCTACGTTGAACTGGGTCAAAGGAGGCACGACCGAAGCGTGATTCCGCAACTGAGAGGACGACGTGTGTGACACGTGCGTGGAAAAGGGCAGCCATTAATGGCCGCAGAATCCAGAGGAAGTAATGGACATCTATATGTATACGTACATGAGGATAGAAGGGATGCGAATGCGCACTCGGCTGCTAATAAAGGTGGAATTGCACGAACCCTTTCCACCCCATGGAGAAAGCCATGAGGTACCATGCCAAACCATAATGTATATATATACACCACACAATGTTAATATAATGTCAATAGAAAAGCTGGACCACTAAAAGCCATGACAGGTTCATAAAAGAGAATAGATTGTGTATATTACATCACTGTGGACACCGAAGGGATCGCTGTGTAAGGTCTTTCAGGTGCGGTAAGCGTACAAGGTGAATGAACACCCCTGTTCATCCGATGTGGTAAGGTTGAAGCTAATAACAGTAATGGGGCGTTCACAATACCAGTTAGTAGCAAGTTTATCGAACAAGGGTTTAATCTGTTTATAGGTGCGTTATGGCGGACTTTAGAATAATATGGAACACATAATGGATGCCGTCGCTTTGGTGTCCATCTAGGTATATAGTACGTCACGGCTTCCTGTTGATCCTGTAGGATCTCGAAGAGACGATTAGTATGCGGAGCAAGTTCATTATTGAGACACTAATATTCAAGCGAGTCTAAGCTCAGTCTTGGATGACCACAGCTGGCTAAGTTTCTGAACTCCAGTTTCACTAAACTTCTCGTTGACGCAGGTCAAATGCGGAGACCGGTATATAGCAGCGTCCGTCTCTGGTTAAACCACCCTCGATGCTGTGGCGTCGCGATGTCTTTCAACCAAGGGGAGCCACATGGTAAACTACAAGAGGGTTGCGGTGGTTCGGTTTCAAATTAACATGGCTCAGGGCGTTGAATTTCTCCAAAGATATTCAGCGTCTCATCTGCGTCCATTTTCCGAACACCCTTTGTACACATCATCCCTCTCAAGCTTTAATCGACACCGTTTGTCTAGGTAGGACCTTCCGACATGATCCAATCAGAACCCCAAAAGTCGACACCCTTATTCCCACTTTTTACTTAACCTTGTCTGACATTGAAAATTTGTCGACTTCAAACCCCCTTTATTTTACTGAATCATCGTCATCCCTTAATCAGACCAAAGGGTGAATTTTTACTTAGTAGAACTTTCTTCTTTCTGATATATCCAAAATACTGAGTACTCCTTTCACAGGACTCTTTGGAATTGGTTGTCATTGCGTGGACCAAGGAATATTAACGACTTTGACCATCGAACTGCAGGCTACCTACACTTTGTGTCTTGGTCTCCACTATCCCACTGGTCCGCTTGATTCAGCAGTAACGAGGCCTTGCGGGGTACTTTACCGTCCCGCGGAAACAGTCTGTACGATCGCCAATTCAGATATCGCCCTGAATGTTTCCTGCCAATTTCGAATTCCCAATTAAGCTGCCTCTATCATTCCGCTGGAACATGGGAAATACATTGTAATGCGGCATTGCACTTCGAGAGGGTGAAATACCTGCGTAAACGTTCTGAATGCCCAGGATATAGGTCATTGGAATATTCTCTGAAGCTT
>JARPRG010000538.1:139529-162089 GCA_031001745.1 Hartigia nigra
AAGGGACAGTTGTACCCTGGTTATTTATAGTTTATGAAAGTATCTGTAAGTACACGGCCCTTATCGTCTTACAGGTCGTCTATATAATATTCCTATAAAATGATTAGTACTCTTCTTTGGTTTTCCCAAATAATACGAATTTTTGAGGAGTGGATTTAATTCACTATAATACATGTTCTTTCCTATCCCGAAACAGGCCGATTACGAAAATGTTTACCATCGCCCAGGAAGGATAGTCCAAGACGGTTGGCTGTTCTATCTCATCGATGCTTCCCAATTAGGTTTCCAAATGATAATTACCAGGCTCCTACGTATAAAGGAACCTGTCTCGCCGACCATGAAGACCCGACGAAGACGACGAACAGTCCACGACCGTATTCATATCTTTCCCACAGTGTCCGGTGGTACGCCAAAAGGAGCCTACCAGACCAGCCCAGCCAAAGCACCATCCCCACCATCTTTTTAGATCCTTTCTTCCATACCCATCCTTCCTTTATTTTTTCCTTTTACTCCTTTTCGTTCGGGAACGTAAGCGTGGCGCGTATCCCCACCTGGTTCTTCTGGCTCCTCGCCGTATCTGGAATGCACAGCCGGTATCACACCGTCCAACTTATTCCCTCTTGGCTACTATACCATCTACGGTACTCGAATTTTTGTCTCGTTCCAACTCCCCTCTCTCTCTTCACTCTTTTATCACTTTAACGCAGGAATCCTCGTCGACTCTCACCATAAAGAAAATTTCTCTCGTTCCTTTTCATCGTCACTTTTCTTATTTGAAAGAACAAAAAAAATGTCCGACGCACTGAGATACCCCAAGGCTAAGAAAACGCGTACTGGTAAAATTCTGAGGGATCTTCCACGAGACTGTGTTTCTTTACTTGGCCGCGCCGTGGCGCGCTTGTAAACCAAAGCGGAAGTGGCCTGGAGGGTTTCGATCGATCGGTCGATGAGATGTCGGCTGAATATTTAACGCGTGTTAGCGCTGTATAGCAAGGGCCTATAGAAAATGGTATGATGAGATCGGGGTGGTTAGAGAGGGGGACGAAGTGGATAGAAGATACGTATATATATATCGGAGTAAGGGAGATCAACCTTCAGACAGCCTCGGGCAACCTTGTAGGTAGCGTGCAATTAATTTTAGGGAGAGCTTACATTAAGAGCCAAGTTATAACGTAAGGAATGCACACGAATCTCTTGTTACTTCGAACAGTCAGTGCTCCTCTTTTTATACTCTCGAGGCAACAATACTCGACTTTCACTGTATTTTTCGTACGCTTTTAATCCAACTTTGTCTCACGAAGTCAAAGGAAACAACAATATTAGACGCATCGCTGGTAGCCTCCCTTGTATACTAGGAGCAACATCGTCGACCACGAACAAAGCAGTCACGCATCAGCCGTCTTGTGCAGAGTCTTACGTAACAAAACATAAACAAATTGTCTCACGCTCGGTTATCGGTTCACATAGATTTTATTAGTCGATACGTTTATCCGCTATTTTCTCTGCTTTACGCTTTAACTGTTTATCGATTCAAAGTAATAGTCACTGACTTTCAGTAAAATCCAAATGCCCGAGCAACGTCTATCTTATCTATTCCCATGGCTTTATATCGCACTTAACAATTGTGAAAAGTGAAATTTGTACTATGAATTTACGTATTTCAGTAAATACCTCGGGTATTTCCAGGATACTAATGTATTTCACGAAATTCCATTGTCGGGGTGATACTTCAGTTTTACATTCTCTAACAAACGTATTCCGACTGCGTTTTATCAAACTTGTATATCCACTATACTATCCCCTTCGTACAATCTATCAGTATATATGCTCCTCCATATGCTGCGTATTCTATTGTACTACGATGCCTATATATATATATATGTATATATATATACACGTATCCATATTACTGAATACGTGTTACGTAACCGCTACCTTTTCATTCGGTCTTCACGTAGAAGCCGATGAGATCTCGAATATGGAAGCACGTAACTTTAGGTTTACCAATGGGAATCGCCATTTTACGACGTATAAAGGGTTGTTTCTCGTAAATGCTTTAGATATACGTACATCAAGTAACACCCCCTTCCGTTCCTTTTGTCATATTACGTGATTCCAGTGCGTGGGTCAGATTTTATATACGATTTTCGGAATTCCGAAATCCCTTATGGTTTTCCGGCATTGTCGGTTTCATTAGATTCCCTATAGATGTCACTAAAGTGAAAATAATAGTTTTGTTTCTCTGGATAAGAGATTTAGGGTTTTGCCAAGGGGCGGAGAGGGCGTGGGTAAAAATAATTATTTTTCCTTCGTTATGCTATTTCTTTTGTATATATTGAGGATATATTATTTTGATACCCCAATATTTCATCCCTTAATTTTTACCTAACGATTGCGTTACCGTCCGCCACTATCTTACTTGGATAATGGACGGTACATTTATCACTTGTCAACGTGACCGATATCTCTGGAGGTTTTCGAAGGATACGAGCCAAGAACGGTTTTCACGTTGCGACGAAAAAACACTATGGCTTCCGCTCAGTGGGTCCTGTTTTTGATCGGAACTGAGTAACTGACAGTCATTTCCGTATTTTATATCGATTTATTTAACGTTAACGATTTTGTTGAATAGGTCAGGGATGCCTAGTGGTATTTATTAGAGACATATGGTCCTGCAGCTTCTTATCAAACTCTTGGATGTCAATAACACGAATATCGAGGATTGCTAAAAAAAAAAATGGTTAATTTTAGAAAATTGTATTAAAAATCTATCAATTGTAAGAGTATTCCTTATTTTTGTACTTTTTGAAGTTATAAGACGCAAAGTCTAGGCAGGTTTTATATATCTATATACGTAATTGCCAACAACAACAATTCCGATTAGCCAGTCCCTTCAGTAATTACAGAAGGTATGTCGCTTGATCGTCCAGTGGGTCAAGGACAGTTCCTTTTTGCTTGTAAACCCACATATAGGGACTTAGCAGGTAGATCCTGTGCTATATATATATATATATATATATATATATATATATATATTTGTCTATGTATATCAAAAAGGCGCAGATCACTGGTACCTTGAAAGGTGGCTACAAGGGGTGGCTTCACTTTGACCTATAGGTCTAGACGGTATAGATACATAGGCACAAACAGGCCGACCAACTAATTGAAAATTAATCCGTGGTAATATGCAAGAGGCCAGCATGACTATTTCAGACTGAATTATCGTTCAAAGCAGAACGGTCGCTGGCTTTGTGTATTAGCCAGAAGGAAGGACGTCACGATTGGAATCATAGCCACGCTTGGAATTGCAATTGCGTATATACCTGACTACTAATTGCGTCTGTCCTTAGGATATAAAACCAGAACTCCGTTTTCTGCTGTGAATTTACAATGGATGACAGGCTTTTTTTTTTAATCAAAGAAGAAAACTGTCTGGTATGCACATTTGCGACAAATTTATCCTTATTCGTCATTCGTGACGTCAGGTCTGTATCGTTATTAGCCTATAATGAAAAACCACCCCTTTTTAACTCCCCCGACTGCCACCCCCTCCCCCCCCCCCATCTTGCTTTGGACATAAATGACTTCACTAAAATCACTTTTTTTTAGGCCAATTACGAGGGTTGATTTTTTTTATTGACAAAATTTTCAACGTAAAACGACTTTTTTTTTTAATGAGGCTTAAGAAGATTTTGGGGATTTTAATTTTATACTGTTGTTTCAGTGACAATGGACGTAGACCATTATCAATTATGTTTGTATGATTAGAACGGAAATTTATTATTAATAAATTTATGCCGCACTGCAACGTATTTATTTATACTTGAAGTTCCAATTTTTTGTTATTATATAAATCCTCGGACGCAATGATCAATGTATCTACATGCATATATGAGTGCTACGTATATTTTACAGTGACGCAAATATTTCATGTTACGTATGCATGTTGCGCAACGTGCTGTTGACGTTTTCCAGCATAATACGAATTTTCCATGAAATTACACCAAAAGCAAGTGGGACGAGTGTGATTATACCAAAAATCAACAAATGCAGTTAATAATATTTTCCTAAGTATCCCATTAAAATTTGCAGAAATGAAAGTTTTGAAAAAATTTTAAGTAAAATAGACGAATAAAAAAATGCTTCAATTGTTACCTTGCACGTAATTTTTTGAATTATCCATTAAAATTTGCAGAATTAATATATCCGTCGCGGAAGGTTATAAAAGTTTTGAAAAAATTTCAGATAAAATGGACGACAAAAGATGTCTCCAATTTTTACCTTGCACGTAACGTGCAGATGAGGAGTATATATGTAATTGGTAAAAAAAATATCCGAGAAAAAGCGAACTCGGTCAAGTAGCCAGAGTTGCTCATTTTTTGTTTTTTTTTTTTAATCAAAAAACCTGTAAAAGCTTAAAAATCACAGGGCCACATATTACGACGATAGCGAAACTTCTATCGATACTTGAAAAGATACCGTGAGTACGTCTCCGCCATGTTCCCCTGCCAGCAGTTATTGACGATGAACTTTTATTGGGACTCGAATGTCCAAGTGGCGCAGCTGCGATTGACTGAAATATAAAGGCAGTAGAGTAAATTACGTGTACAGACGAAGATGTGGAGACGGTTAAAAAAGTTCAGAGACATTTCAAAATGTATATACAATAATTATATAAAAATACTACCCAGCAGTAGCTTCTTCGTTTTTTTCCCCTACATAAGAAAGATATCTCGGTCAATTTCATAGAGACGAAAATACCAGGCTGTTCCTGAAGTAACGTAAATCAAGAATAAAAAAGAAAAAGACTGATAAGAAAAACTGGATTTTATCGATTAATCGGTACCGCGTCAATTTCGTAAAATTGATGCGTAATATATATTATAAAAATCGTAGTATAATCCGTGTTGAGAATTATGTACGAAGAAATTTTTGTATTTTTTAAAAAACTTTGAATATACCATTTTTTTTCCCCTAAAAAGCACAAAAGCCGATATTTCGTATTATGCCCGCTTGGGAAGTAAACGTGGAAAGGTAAGGCGGTACGACATAGGGCAGGGGTATACACACACTTCAGAGAGAATTGTGTTTGCAGTTCGAACCACGGAGCCAAGCAATCTACATCTTGAACATGCTCAGGGTCGACCTGTTTTGTTTTTGTTTCCGGACTCCTTGGACCGCACGCGGAATTAAACGCTGAATTGTTTAACGATGAGAAAATTGAGACGCGCCCTGCCCATGCATATCCTATGTCACAGTGCCCGTAATCCATTTTCCAAGATAATTGACCAGACAATTGAATGGCGCACCGAACCACGTACAGAGACGTAGCAGTAGAGACAACGTTGAGAAACGAAAAGAAAAAAAAAACACGATCGCCAAGATTGTCAAAAGTAAAAACGTGAAAATAAAACAAAGGGCATACTGTAGAGGCCCCTCTTAGGGGTAAAGAGCCTTCCACGTCCTTCCGTAGGGTGAGACTAATGGGATTTGCCAACTTTTCTTTTAGACACGTATTTGTTATTCTAGTCTCATGCCGCTTAGAGGACGCGAGATCCCTGACAAAAAAAAAAAAAGAAAAGTGTCCCCGACGACCGTCGGCCCATGGCTACCAACGTTGCCTATGAGAATTCTATATTCACGAACGATGTACCGCCAGTGGTTGAGTACAATTGTACGCACCCTTAGTGCGCAATAAGGGCTGATAAAGAGAGACCCCGTTACGTTGCCTGGACAACGAATACCAAGAATAACTTTGTACGTTGCTAAGGGCGGTTTTCATACTTTATTTTATACAAGTTGTCGAGACTGCTGACACGGCGGGCTTAGTTGATCAAAGGATCGTTTTTGAATTCACTGAGGTAGTAGGGCGGCATAGGGTGAGGGGTTATTTAAACGACAGCACCCCAAGAATAAATTCCGCTAATATGGAAAATACTTCTATCCGTGGGGTATGGCTAGGTAAGTAGATATAGACCCAAACTGCCCCTAAATTTCTTTCTAACGAAGATCGTTAGCTACTAGCCATCCACTTGGAACGAAGAGGGATGTTTTCTTGGAACACCGAAAGGATCTGCTTTTATAAGATTAAATATAGAAATAATTGTTCAAATGATACTTACCCCCAATCCTTCTCCGCCCCACCCTTATCATATTCACACCTATCATCTCTGTCACCCTATCATTTTTACTGTACAACCCCACCCTATCTGAATACTTTTGTCCGATAGTTTGTGGATTATCTAAAGGCACGTGACAATGGCCAAGCTTAGTTATCCTTAACACGACTTCGCTTTGATCTGCTCGACTGCTTGTCGAAAGAAACGAAAGTCCGCGTTTCGCTCGTTGCTTCTATTACAAAAGGGGATAATCCCTAACCTAACCACATATCTAGCCACAAAGCAACAGGTGCATATAAGTCCTACAAAGTCTTTTGTGTATTCCCATTATATTCGTATATATATATTCATATATATACACATACACACACACTATGTAATATTGTATATCAAAAGCCCATATGGGGTGGCTTTGGAAAGTACCCTGAACATTATCTTGATGGCTCCTTCGGTAAAAGTATACCTAGCCTCTATGCGAATAAACTATGAAAATCGCTATGTGGCAACCTTAAAAAAAGCTTTCGTTTTATTGAGTAAGGGTTGATAAATCATATTGTTCATTGAGAGGGCTACCAGCAAGGCACTACATGTATGGTAATGTTTTATCGCGTGTTCGCGTGCGTCGCGATAATTTCTGCATGTCAAGTCAAGTGCAAAGTACATAAGCCTGCAGGCATCGATCTGCCGGAGTACTTACCATATGGCAATGCGAAGTACCTCGGTATGTATGTATGTATGTATATACGTGTGTGTGTGTGTAAACATGGGTGGGTGAACCTGACGTGAGAAAATTTCACCTGACAAAAGAGACGTCGTGACGTGCCAATTCGTATGGAGAATATCCCTATGTAAATTCGCCCCACTAGGATCAGAAGATTTCTCTTTTTGAAGTTTTGCCATTCAAGTATCATGGTCGCGATAATCGAATGACAAAACTTCCCTTCAAAAGTTACGGAACACGGGAAGGTTAAGAGTCGCGCGTGTTCAAGAAGGGTTTGCTACTAGGTAGGATAGGAACGCTGAGGGTTAGTTGTCGCCCCTTTTCACACGGCTACGGTAAACAATATTTCCACCCCCATATTCCTTTTGCTGATTGCTGCTCGTTCGGCTGTAACTAATCTCTAACCTGAGCCAACTACCCTGGTTTGCACCCCTTGTTGTCAGCCGTTAGAATTTACGTAAGGAGACCGTTTACATTGTATGTACAGTGCTGCCCTCTTGGTTCACGTCAAGTCACTTCAATTTAACGTATCTATATGTACTATAAGTATATAGATATATATAGACACCTATATGTACACCTAAACTGCGAATCACAAGCACGATCATGGCGGCTCTTTCTCTCTCATTCATTTTTTTTCTACTTTCTTTTCTACCCTCCCACTCTCCACGCCTCTAGTTCCCTTTTTTCCTCTACCTTTTCCCGTCTTTTTATCCTCACACTCTTCTTTTCTTTCATCACGTTCCATCCACCCGCTTCAGCAGATATATTGGCCGGTCTAATGCGGGTTTCAATACAACGCGACAAAAAATATCGTCATCAGTCACATCAGCAGGTCTTTGCTTAGCGCATTTTCCTATGGGAACAAAAATTCCATGGGGTATTGCTATGCTGACGTCGTATCGACCAGTTTCAGGTACGGTTCACGTTGATGGTAGATGTGGGGTAACGTACATAGTCAAACGTCATAGAATTCCATTGAATCACACAGGCAATAAAAAAGGTGGATTGTAAGTAATTGAACGTGTATGAAGATCAGGCTGTGAGATTGACGTGGAAGGATAAAATATTGGAGAACGGCCGTTTGTTTTTTTTGTCTATCTCATCTTGTCTTTAACTTCTGTATTCGATCCAAAGACATTCAGCGAATCTTAACGTCGTATCCAATCATCAGCAAGATCACTTTCTCAAATATCTCCAAGACGAAGCTCTGTGAAATCTTCTTTGACACTCATAGTACACCTTTAGTACTCCGGGTACGTCTTTATCTGGAAATCTTGGCAGTTATTTTGAAGTTTGTCCTTTCGTCATCGTTATCCTCTTAAGTAAGAACGTCCATATCCAGCTGGAGTATATACAGATATATTGAAGGCAGAAAAAATTGTAGTACCATCTGAAAAGAGAAATCTTGATTTTTAGAACGCCATCTGTACGTGACGGTTGGTAGTATACAGTGCTGCCCTCTAGCTGTCACGCGTAGTCGACATTCTGGCAATTCTAAGGATAACGATCAACCTGACTGAGGGTCTGTAAAAGCTTTGATAATGGTCCGTATAAAAATACCATTTAGCACAGCGTCGATTTCACCCTAATCGTCCCTATAAAGAGACGAACTCTCAGCTAGTAGCTAAGGAAGACAGCAGATCAGACGTGCGTGAAACTAAGAAAGAAAGATACAGTGAGTCAATAGTGGAAATGCTCCTGAAGTCGTCGGATGCACCGATACGTCGCCAGCGACAACCAGTACGAAGCGGTGATTCTTCTCAACGAGTTCACACGGCCAAGCACAAGGATGCTGGAACGTCAAAGTAAGATTAAACGGCAGGAGCCTTAGGGCGGTTGAAGGATCACTGTCGGATCTGAGAAAAACGCAAACAAGTGTCCGACGCCATTCGTCTCTCCAGTATAATATAATAGTATCCCATTTCTTTATTTTTTTTTAATTTCACCAACATTTTTGTTTTCCTTACTCGACTTTCCTCTATCCGAGCGTCGACATCAGCATCTACTTCTACTCAACCTGGGCGTCTCAATACTCCCGGGCGTCGTTCTCCTTCCGTCCACAGGCGGCGTTCTCCCTCCAGGATGAAATTAAAGTAGACGCCAACGCTCTGGAAAACAGACACCCAGCTACTGCTTAGAAATTCATATACGTGGAGAACGTTTACCGGAAGCCACGATATTAACGCTTAAAGATATCGTCTTGATGTAAGCGACGCCTTCTCTCCCCCCACTACAGCATCTGATACAAAGCTTTACTCTCGTGTTCGTCCATATTCTCCAGCCAATGGTGACGGATACGTAAACCTAGGTAAGGTCTACTCAGACGAAATCTCGTTAAAATTCAATTGGAAATTGTTCAAAGGCTACAGATAACCCCGAATAAGCGTCGCGACGTCCTTTTTTTTTAAACACAATCTATTTCTCGAACTTCTAATTCAACGTGTCTACCACAGCGTACTAATTCTAATCTTTCCCTGTATAGTAGTCGTCAATCATATACATTGTACTCGTTCCTATAGTCTGTTTCTGCTTCTACCGGGAAAGATGGCCGTATTATGCAACCGTGTGCAAACGTATCTACATACGTCGGGAGCGACGCTGTTTCTTGGTGCAAATAATTAGTATTCTGGGACTCAACTCCTACAAACCAGCCCGTTCACCATGTATTGCAAACTATGTACAATGGCGTCCACACATTGAACCCACCACCTTTCTCTAACTCTCTCTGGCTATCTGTATATATGACGTATATATATATAGATATATGCTTCTGTATACCATGAGTCTTCTCTATTCTCTCTTACCCGTGTATACTATACGCATATAGTCCTATGTGTATACTTCACTATATAGATTCTTGACTACCCTCACTATAGCCGGGCGCAAGTATCTACGGCTTCAACATGCTCACATACTGGCGCTAACTTTACAGGAGGACGGGCTGTTTTGTCCTCGTGATTTGCAGCATCTGCACCTAGCACCTATACTCACCATAGCCATTCTCTGACTCTCACTGTTTGAGGTGGGAATTATTCCGAATTAGAGGACTATCCGATTTATGTTTTGCTCACGCCCATATTACCGCTCGTACTTTTCGCGTCCATTAGATGTATCACGGATGATTGACCTAGTATCAGCTGATGCCAATTAGAGTCTTAGGAATTTTTTTTTTTTTCGAATTTTCTTATCAATTTTTGTTAAAGGGGCCGACATGAATTTTTAGACATTCTTATATTGTTTTGATGGAGTACACGTAAAGTACCTTTTGATAAGGTGATAACGTTTTTAAGTACAAATTAAAAGTTTCTTAAGTAACCCCTTATCAAATTCAAACCTTCCAAATTACTGTGATACCGTTAAACGTTTTACTGTTGACCTTTTTTTTCTTCCCGCTTATTTACAATCTTAGTTTGTCACGTAAACAGCTACCTGTGCTAATTGCGACTAAATGGGATGCGGTTGGTGTTTATTACGGACGTCACTAGAAATCTTTGGCACGATGGAGGACAGTTTGAATCTTGCGATTGAAATGATTTTGGCAAGGGGCGAAGAAAGGGTGAATCTCGTTATCCACCCTTGAGGAAGGTGGTACTTATTGGTAACAGTATCCTGGAAGAGAAATCGAAGCGATGAATATACCATTAAGTCGTTTGTCCGTCCGACCCATATTACGGCACGGGATGAAATAAAATGGCGTAAAAACCTTAGAGGAACTATACCTGCAGCGATTTACATTCGGAGGGGATGAACGCGACTGGAACTTCCTTCGTCCTGGTCCAGTCAGGCGTTAACCATATTCCTTTCATCCCCCTGCTTTCTGTGAAATAAGATTTTTCAACGCCTCCTGGGCTACCAGTATAGACGTGTATGTACATACCAACCGGTATAAAGCATCCCCTATTCCTATTTTCCTGGATCTTGGAATATTAGCTACGTCAAAGTACAGTATCGTTGAACCACCCTTGGAAAGGGGTTCCCACCTCCTCCATCCTGCACTATAGTATATACATGTAGGTATATCTGTCTATAAAATATAGTATACGTATCCAATTTCACCCTCTGTAAATGTTTCCCCGAAATATTCTTATTGTCAAACCACCATCCCCTCACCACCCCTTGGACCTATAGGGTGGCCGAGACTCCTTCTGTGTGTACTAAGGGGTGGTAATACGCGGCACTGGCAATCGGATAAGGTTCCACGCCGAGTGGCGAACGCCAAATGAAAGTATCAAGGTTGTAGTTTCTCGGGTAGCGTGCGACGTCCTGCGTCGCGACGTCGGGTCTTTGAAATATTTTACAGGGAGGCTCTTTTATGCCGGTGTAGTTGCCACCAAGGGAAAACCTGCGAGCCAAGGGAAGCTTGAATAACGGTAGAGCAGCCTGGAAGGAAGATGGAAAATTGGAACTGAAGGCTTTTCTTTTTCCTCTTTTTCTCGTTATTTTTTTTTCAATATTTTTTTCCGCTTCCGTTTACTCTTTCATCCACTCTTCAAGACGTCCGCGTCGCCAACGCTGACGACAGCGCCGTTCCTCGTCAGTCACCTACACAGTACATGACTGTAAATATATCTTTTTTTTTTCAAACGACAAACTTCTTGTTATTTTTGTTGTTGTTACGTCGTGATTCATCGACGCCCCCGCCCCTCCCCACTCCTTTTCACTATTTTTACGTTTCTCTTCTTTGACATATATATTTTCAATATCTGTAGCTACAAGGAAAATGCGCGTAGTAGCAATCATTTTTTCCGGGTTCAGTTCGCGAGAAATCGGTCATTTTCGATTCTCTGTCGATTCTTCGGCCCCCCCAAAAAAAGAGACAGAGCATAATTTAACGTCTACAAGAGACGCAGTCAATGTTGCTATTATTTTAGATCTTTGTTTACCCTGTTTTCCATTTTCTTCATTCCTTTCTTCTAAAATAAATCTTATCCTCAAAGGTTCTTAGATCGTGAAATTTTACGAAAATTGATAACAATTTTCTCGACCCCCCTTTATACTCTCAGCGTTCAACATCTCGTCCTCGTGCGGGGCCGTAACCTTAAGCGGCTTAACCAAGGATACCCCGCTTCTTGTCCTGAATACGACGTGGAAGCTTCGTCCTCGTGTCTCGAAAAATCGAGTGCAATTGCGCATCCCTTTACGTTCACCAGTCGTTAGTTGACACTGAATTTTAATTCCTCCTTTAGCTCTCTTATTCCTTCAAGATAGATAGTATTTTATCATCCGTGACGAACCGAACTCAAGAAGCGCACAAGAAGACAAGTATTTTACGAGGAACGTTACGTCGAGTCTCTAGAGGGATGGTCGCCAAGGAGTTGGGGGGGGGGAAGGGAGGGGTTACGAAATATTCGAAGAGTCGAAGTTTGCCCGATAACGAGACGCTCTTGAAAGCAATTTCGCCGTTCTCCACTCTTCGGTATCCTCGTGCCAAAACGTTTCGCTTCGACGGGAGAGCGAGAAGAGGGTAAAAAGCGATTCGCGACAAAAGCATCCCCTAGGAAAGACTGGTAAGAAGGGAAGAAGTATCTTCCGTGAGTTTGCCAAGAGTGGAGGAGTAAAGGCCAAAAGCTGTGCGAGTCGTACTGAGTTTGGATGCCTTGAAAACTTATTTTGTAAGAAGAACAGTGAGAAAGGGATGTAAGAGTACAATAAGACAAAGATGGGAATGGTGAGAGAGTAACAAAGAGAAAGAAAGAGAGAAAGAGAACATTGATAACTTCAAAGAATTTCGTAATAACTTATAATAATTACTTAGCTCTCGCGTTCACTTAGACTTCCTGTTTATCGTGAAGTCGCCATAAAAAACTATTTCAAGATGGCTAAAAGTATTTACTACTGTAATCCACTGAAAGAAAAAGAAATTTGATAAATAGATAGACCATTTTCTCCATAACAACAATGCCGTTAATAAAATTCCGTATTATAATATCCTATAATATCAGTATCAAAGTAGCAACGTGATAGGAAAAGAAAAGATTTACCTTACCGTCTGTTTCAGTCATAATATTTCAGAAAGACATGTGTATCCATATACGATAACAGCGACTCCTCTGAAGTTTGGTATTCACTCGGCGTACAGCGTGTGTCCTCGAGCAGTTCTGCTCCTCGCCAGGATCAGTAGAAGCTTCTGCTTAAGCATGAGACCCAATTGACTCTGAAGGAAAGGAGGAGAATAGTCGGGGATGCTGCGAGGATGACCAGGGGGATGGCCTTCGACGTGAAGAGGCCAGAACATGCCATGGCAGGATTTCCCGGCTTGCATATATCAAGAATCGAGACTCCGAGAGCAAAGGGATGCTGCGTATCGGATCTGCCCCCCGAGAGCGAGAGAGAGAAAGAGAGAGAGAGTCAAAGGAGAGAAGACGACGTTGCGCTAGCACGAGCAGGAGAGATACTGCGAGACCCACCATCCCGTTCCTGCCGATCAATACACTCCCACTGCTACCAACTGCCTCTGCTACCAACATCAACACCAACACCACCACGAGAAAGTAAACTCACCACCAAAGCAAAGCTTCAACCCCTAACTTCCCCCCCCCCCGTCCCTCTTCGTCATTCTATCTCTCTCTCTCTCTCATGTTGTAAAGCTCGCCTCTCTTCCCTGTCTCTTACTCTCTTCCTCTTACAGCCACTCTGGCTATGTCTTTGTCTAGGGCTTTCCATCCTCTCTCTCTCTCTCTCTCTCTCTCTCTCCCTCTCTTTTTCCCCATTTCCATGCAACGTCCTTCTCTCTCATCCAGAATCCCACCCATCTATTTCGGTCGAATTCACAATGCTATCGCCATCTATTCCCGGTCCCTGGCTCGATCCTGATCCAGAAAAGGGCACACCCAACCAACCCTGAATAGGCCATCGCATACAAAACCATAACCGAATGACCAATCGGAGAAATCTCGCATGAAAAGTATTTCAATATAAAAATTGATCCCCGACGATTTGACCGATCTGATCGTTCATGGATATCAACACAGTCGAGTCGATCTTATATAAGAAACATCGTTTAACTTTACGCATCGCTTACACGCGATATCCCGTATTACGTGTAAAATAAGTAAATACTTATTGGCAGTATATAAATTAAATTACGTATAAAAAACAATTCTGTATTTCCTTTTTTTTTTCAGATAAGTCTAATCATTTATTACGCTCTCTCTCTCTCGTGTCCTCACCCTGTACCATATTAAAACCTTTGAACCATCCTACAGATATATTGTTCTTGAATTTTCTTCATAATATGATAACCCATCCCTTCTCTTACTGCATATAGTCAACTAATCCATTGAAACGGAATGACAAATTCTATACCGGGTATAAGATCAAATAGTAACAAACGACACATCTCTTGTCGACCGACTGTACACATTATACCATACACAGAGAAGTGACTGTATACAATTGATATTGACGTATTACAGACGTAGATTGCATAGATGTTTACTCGAGGTTTACCAACGATTACGATAGTCAATATCATTCAGGTGTACTACATGAAACACGCTGTACATAACCTATATATCTCTAGCAACTATTAAATACGTTATTGCTCCACCAACTGCGCAACAGAATTTACCTATATCTCAGTTCGCATAGAGTTTAACCAACCTTGTATAACAGCATGGTCCAGATCCATTAATTGCTCCGCCATTACGTGCTGAAATCGTGCGACTCGTTTTTGCACTAGAACCATTTCCCGGTTCCGCCTTTCGTAACGAGCCGTTACGAATGATCTCACTGGCACGATGGTTCATCGGTTCAACAGTTTACCAGTCGACCAGCTATCCTGGCACGCCTCGCTAACTCCCGGTTCATTCGTTCGTTTGTTCCTTCGAATGGCACGCCGATTCCATAGAGTCTGTATATGGAGCAGCGCCATGGGCGTATATAGTATGGTTACTTTTGTACCCGTCGGTAAAGTTCTACTATACCGACGCACACTGACTGTAACACGCAACTAATTGCCACGTACGTAGCTTCAAGTTCGTCAGTACTGATTCGATGGAACAATACATGCTGGAGGATTGGTCCACGTTTTTTTTATTTTAAAATACTTGTACCGTACGGGGGATGTGACTCTTGTATTACGCACGGCGTGGCGGAACGATTAATTGGACAAGTCCACCGTGAGAGGTTTGCGGACGTTTGTTTCAGGGCTTTTGCATCCTGTTTACCCGACCAATCCCAGTTGTTCGTGGTACAAAATGTCTGCGGCATCGGCTGTGAATAATCCTTGACGTATCTGGGCTCTTTGTGAGTTCTCTGCTACGGTCTGTCTGATGTACAGTTGATGTGGATACCTTTAGGTATACGTATGTAGAATGGAGTGCTCGAAAAACAAATCCGATCAAAAGGTCAATTTCATTTTAGCTATTGCAAGCTGACGTAAGCTATGCGTGTGTTACTCTATATATTGTTCTGTAGATTTGAGTTCTTTTTTACACCGTTTTGTTTCTCTCTTTTTTTTTTTTTTATACGGAATCACCTACGGTAGCTTTTTCCAGTGTACGCGTAGACGATCGTATAGGAGCTACTATGTCGAATATCAATGAAAATTCCAATAGGATTTCCGTGTGATTGGTTCGACGTCATATACATAATAAAAAACGGTGACTTTTGACTTTTTATTCTCTTACCTATGTGAAGAGACATCTTTTTATTCTTCTACCCATAAAAAGCTGTGACTTTGACTTTTTTATTCTCTTACCTATGTCCATTACGTTCAGATTACTTTGTTCAATTTTCTACAAGATCCTTTTGTGCCTTGGTACAGGATGATTTTCCAACCGCTATCAATCAGGATGTTTATTCTCTTCACCAAGAGGTAACTCTTCGCTCCTTGTGGTAGAGGGAGTCACGAAACTCTGGAATCTCGAATACTTCGGATCCTGGACCTTCCGCATGCTCGCTGAGAGGGTTCCAAATAAATTCCAGGACATCACTCGAAGGATCCCTCGCGTGTCCAACCTGAATTCGTAATTATAGCTATCGCTTGCTTACCCAGAGGAATATACGGAACATCCATATTTCACTTACTTATCCCCAGGAACATCTTCTTCGTCCTCGTCGCCTAAGAATTTCAGGAATTATCCAGAAAATGTAGGTTATTTTTTTGTCTAAAGGATTCATACGCCAATTACATTCAAAAAGGTTGTTATTCTTTTACACGACACTACATCAAAACTGTTTAACGAGCATGAAACGGGCAATCGGCTAAAACGACTAACGTCACGGTTGTATTATTTTAACGTAAATGGAAAACGACATTGGACAAGGAGCAACCCTTTGTTATCCAAGAGGTTCAAAGGACTCATTTCCTTTTGTAACACCCTGGTCTATTGGAGTTTAACCCTTCCTGTCGAAGGAGACTATATCGACGTGATCAGGGTGAAAAGGATAATTATTTTCTTCCTTAGTCATTAGTCGAACCGTCTCATGATCCTATTGCTTTTCCTGTCTCCCCTAAATTTCTTTACCCACAATTCCTCAGGCATCCTCCACTGCCATTTTATATCTTCGTACGTAACACTTATTGCTTCACTTCTCATATTTCAAGTTTCTCCATCAGAAACGTTGCTATGACTACTGACGGCTCTTAGCTCCCATTGAAAACTCCTAGAACGGCAATTTTCCTCTGTAAGCTAGAAATTTAAGTCGACGAGTCTATCGATCTCGACTCTTCTCACTAGACGGGTTCAACCTCCCCTCCTCTCAACATCCTGACTCAAATTGAAGCGGCCTCGATGAAGGGTCACTAGGTCCCACGTTATTCCACTTCGACACGTTCCACTTCCTTTGTACAGATGCTAATCGATGTTCCTGCTTACAAGACAGTAAGCCAATCTTCTAATGTAATTTCGCGCAATCGATACAGTCCTCTACAAAATTATTCTTACCCCTCGTATATACTTATGCTAAATCACATCTCTCTGCGCAACCCAGTATATATTAACAAGGGTTGTAACGAGTGTACAAAAAAAGAGGGAAAAGCTCAAAAAGTAAAAAATAAGTAAATAAATCGTTAAGTAAAGGTCCTAGCAAGGGTGAAAGTATAAGGAAGATCAGGAAGATGATTCCAAAGGCGCGTCTGAATATTAACATACTGCCCCCACTGTCCAAAGACAAATTGGAGTCAGTGAGAAGAAGCTTCTTTAAAGTAACTTCGAAAAAAGCTTCAGCATCTTTGGCTTTTTTGTTTTTTTTTTCCATCTTTTCTTTCACCTATACTCCCGTCCTATATATACATATATATTGTATATCACTTACACTCTCAACTCTTCCCTCTTCGACACTGTCTCAACAGCGACGTTGATTGAACGTTGATAAACGACTCTCGGCTACATCGTCACAGATAAAACAAACGTTATCGACTCATCGAATGATCACAAAAAATTCGCATCCCCCCTCGCCCCTCCTCCTCTCATCTTCTTTCTCCCTCCCTCTAAAGTTTCGATCACCCTCATCCTACTTACGCCGAACTTTTGATCGATTATCAGTCAATCTTTATTCAATGAAAGATAGGGTGCGTTCCGTCCCGTAAGGATTTATGAGACGTTACTCTCGTACGACCCAGTCACTATATCTATATATAACGTCTCTCTGCATAAATGAAACGTATGATTAAGTGCTAATTGAAATTCTTTTTTTTTTTAATTATTCTAACAGACGCACATTGTCGCTCGTAGAATCGATATATCGATTATATCGTATTGGTAACGTATTTCTGATACAAAGATAACGAGCGGTCCATTAAGATTAATCCGCTTCCGGTATAATGATCCGAAACGTAATTACGTTATTGGATCTTGCACGTGCGTACTGCATCGATATATCTATTGATATAACGAAATTTCCAACAGTTTATTCGAAGCGTGCCAAATAATCCATATCAGCCTTTTACGTAATTTATTGGCCGATTTTCCAAGCCTTCCGCCAAGGCAACCAACAGCAGGTGCATCTGAAATGGCGACAGCTTCCGCGGATACGTAAAAGGGCGAATAGTTTGAGTTCACGAACTTTTCTGCTTCTCTACACTTTTCTTTACGGTGCCTTCAAGTAATCCGCGACTTGGTCGAGTTCAACTTTTGGACTTAACCGTGACGATACAACGTACCCCTAATACGTACGCCAACTCCGGCATCCGGGTTACGTAACGTACTTCTACCTGAAATTGGTACGCTGGCTGCTGCAGTTGGCAACTGTTGCGAACAAGTTTGCAGTAGTTATTTTTTTCTTTTTATTATTTCCCAACGTGTCTCATCGGAAATGACAATTCCTTACTAACGATATCTTCCACTTTTATGTTTCAGGTGAGTGGCTGATAAGGTAACCTTATCACGGTATCCTTTATGTTAATGACCTGTGACCCTGGACCGGTCCATTTGGATTCTATGGCTCACGCCGAAGCAATTGGGACCTCCAAGAACTGTCGCAAGTATATGAAACCTGATTTGGTCGTTCGATCCAAAAAATTTGTTTTTCTTTCTTTTTTTTTTGACTACCTCATCCTTGACCTTTATGACCTTTTTTCATTATCATAACGATGTTGGTCCTTAATATATAAGATTCATCGTATTACGGTACTACGTTTATTAGCAAATGGAAACTTTTAATACTTCTATACAGCTAATGATCTAAGAGGTCGAAGCTGTACAAACCAAAGAAAAAAAAAAGTTCTATAATACCTTGTAACAAGTTGGTCTCGTGGAAAGGTTTAACGACATAGTACAATAAAAGCTGACTCAGATTGTTTTATTATTAAACAATAAAGATTTAAAAAAATTCTATAACCACTAATTCTTGTCTAACAAATATCCCGAGACAATAAAGATTGTCATAAGGCATATGAATACGTTTACATTCAATTTTCTATATTGATATCCACGCAGCTTCCGTATGGACCAAAATAAAAATGTTACCACAAAATTTAATTTCCCTAGTTACACAAATCAACGGTTAATAACGACTATCCGATAAAGTACTAAAAAAAAAATCATGTAATCGCCAGAGCAATTACATCGATTTTCAGAAATTCTATCGTAATCCACTTATCAATGTGATTCCCATAAAGTCATCCGCTCGTTAAATCAATTACGCATCGTGAAAGTATAATAAAGGTCTGTTCCTACTGAAAAAGTAGAAAAAAAAAGTGCACTGACACATTAATCCCCTAACTCGTCTAACGCGATTATTCAAATAAATCTCCCGGACTGTTTGACGTGACTTTTGCCTTCGGTTTTAAGTCGCCTTTTACTCCCCTTCCTACCCACTGTTCTTCCCCCTTTCTCTACCATCATCATCCAGCATCCCATGGACCTCTAAGACGATGAGAATTTTCTTGGTACAAAAGTTAGAGATGTGGAACGCGACTGGTTGCTCTGGTAGGTACTGAGACATTCAGTAGGATTAACACCCTCCCTCCACTCCTCCTACCCACCCCCTTCATTTTCTACCTTCTGAAATACATCCCTTTATTCCACTTCACTTTATCTAGAATTTCGATTTACCCGTCGCACAATGCAAGAGCGAATCTCAATACGCTTCGTTCGACGGTACGAGTTGCCCAAAGGCATTAAAGTGCAATGTGTTCAATGTATACGTATATACATATATATATATATATATATATATATATAGAGAGAGAGAGAGAAGACGTATATAGTAAAGTGGGATAAAACTAGTTTAACCGTAGTTTAGCGCCATATGGGAAAGCGTGTGAGACGTTATAATACCTTGTATGAATTAGTTAGGAGAATTTCTCAAGGATTTAGGTCGAACATTGAAACAATAAGATAAAAGTTGATTGGTCTATTATAGACATGGAGTTGTGAGAAATGTTTATTTATTACAGAATATAAGATTAAGATGAGTTGCTATTGTTATCGTTGTAATAATAGGGAGGATATGGCTGGGAAGAGTCTTACCCTAAGCTCCGCCATCTTGGTTTCGAGACTAGTAGCTACTAATCGAATGATCGACTTATCATTATATTCTAGTTCCTTCAGCGAATTATCTTTCTATGCTACCGGATGAGATTAGGGGTTGATGCTGGATCGTAGAGGGATGAAAAAAAGAGTTGCATTACTAAGTAGTGGGGGAGGGCTTACTTCTTGCCTTGAGATAAATTACATGTGAAAAGGAAAAAAAAAAGTATCTGACTTTTCGTATCTCGCGAAGGGGTTCTCTCCCGCTAGTTATACCCACTGTGGTGTATATACCTTAAGGGTTGGTTATCGCCAATACTTTTTCAAGTGACTTTCTCTCTACGCTAAAGCCCCTTTCTTATCCTGAGGGATAACCCTTGGACGTGTCGAAGAGTAAAGGTAAGTCCTGAACGAACCACCTGTCGTTATATTTTAACGATAACGCTAACGCGCATTTCAACCCCTGTCTCTCTCACCGTTATTGAAGGGAGAAGGGGATGCTGTCTGACGCTCATTAGAATAGAAGAGGGAGGCTCGAGGTAATCATTTGGTAATCAATCGAACGGATTCGTTTTCTGCTTTTCATCTGTCTAACGCCCCCCCGCCCACTCTCTTTGACATGGTAATTAGCAGATCGCAAACTTAAAAGAATCCTTTTCTTTATTTGATACGATTACGCGGAGGGGATGGTATGAAAAAAAAGTGAGATAAAAAATACAAGCAGATTGGTGGTGGAGATGAAATTAATTAGCGCATCAAATAAAACTGTCTACTCTGACGTTTCATCTGGCGTGTCTCCTGGTATTCGAGTTGGAGTTCTGTCGTGTACAATACATTGCTTTGAAAAATGGCCACGGGGAAACTCCTGGGAACGATTTAACAGTTGTGAGAATACGAAGGATGGAAAGAGAGAATGAGATAAAAAAGACAAGTAGACAGAGCGAGAGAGAGAGAGAGAGAGAGAGAGAGAGAGAGATACTAGGTCTGCCCAATATCGCAGGACAAATGGGGACGAACGCCCATTCTCGTACCATTCTTTATTTAAGATCCTTGCCAGGCGGCGCCTGTTACATTATATTAAAATATCAGTCCCGGGTCTCCCACTTGGAATCATCGGAATGGGTCCAGGGATGCTGGGGAAAAAAAAAAACGGAAACTGTACCAAGGTGCCCTGTTGGAAGTATCAATAGGTCCAACGAGGAAATGCATATACCACTATACGTGCCTGACATAAGTATCGAGGAAATTTCCCTTCGAGATATTCAGCAGTGGCGGCCATGCTTGGCTATGATATTATATATATATATATAGATATTACTGTAGTTTCATCCTATAGGTAACAAGGGGGTTGTACTTTGTATCCATATTCTCCATTGGGCTTCCCTCCTTGTCTTCATCCCTTCGAACTTACAAATTAGGCATAACTGTCTTATAATATTTCATCCCTCATCCCCTGCTATACCGGAACAAGTTGTATTCGAGAGATATCAAGTATTCCGGATCGTCATCCTGTTCCAGGGGTGGCTGAGCACCCGTCTGGGGTTGAGAGAGCCTTCAACGCTGAATACATACATATAAACACTTTCTCGGCTTACAACCCTTGACTCCTGCTGGCGGCCTTCTGGAAATGTAATTTCGAAGTTAAGGCAACCACCAAAAATTACAGGTAGAAGTTAGCTGTAAGATTTATTGATTAGAGGAGGACATTTTCAACTATGACGTCACTGGTCTCTCTATAGATATACAAGTTTCAATGCTTTTTACCCCGATAGACACCCCCTGTATAACTATTACAGGTGTGTACAGTGACATTTGGACAGGTAAAAAATATGCACTTTTTTTTATCAATCAAAGCGGAAATGACGTGTACACCAATGAAGAATTCGAAAATACTGATTTCCTGTCGATTTGCCAAAAAACAAATCAGCTGGACGTTGATTAATCATATGGGGGTCCGGCATATGTAACGGGGATGTGTATAAGCAATTTTAAGGGATGGTAATGCATTTTATTGAAATTAGGGTATACATCTAAGGGATATAAAAAGAGTCACTGTACCAGGATGGCTGTGACGACGATATAGAAAATGTAATTTGATGCATAAGGTGCGACTTGATGCGCTCTCGGATCCTCGTGTAATATCGTCATAATATTAGTCAGTGTCATTATGGCTTCTACCTGATTGAACTTTCGTTCGTCCGCATTGCCGCAAAACTGTCCGCGACTATTCCGATTTCCCTTTAATTAATTAAGCCTCGACAAAGCTGCTGGAAAATACGGAACACTCGTTAATTGCTACGGCACACAATCGCCACGTAGTAGAAATGTCATGTGTACATACCGATCTGTATGTATATGTATTGTGTATATATATATATATATATATATATATATATATATATATTCTGTATTACCGAACGACAGGATTGGGATTCTGAGGGATGTAACACGTTCCCGTGGAAACAAGCGAATTAACGATGTTACTGAAAATCCAATAGGATTCGATCGCCAGAGTATTACCGGCATTAGTGGTTAGTGAGGTTATGTTATTTTGATTTGACATTCTGACGTCATCCTAACGCGCAGCGGCCTGTATAGGACCATAAGATTTGTCAAAGTTAAAAATCAATATTTTTTTCTCATAAAAAAGTAAAGAAAAAAATTTCAGTGACTTCTTTCTCTCGATTTTTCATAATATTCCATAACAATAGCGAGAAAGAGAATTGACAGATCTTTCTTTAGGTTTTCGAGGAGAGATTTTACAAAGAGAGAAAAATGAGAGAGAGAGAGAGAGAGAGAG
>JARPRG010000538.1:195777-220624 GCA_031001745.1 Hartigia nigra
CAGCCAGCCACCCAGTTAGTAGATATAACAGTGCGTACACTGGCGTATCTAACCTCCTAGGTATATCGGTGTGTGTGTATATATATATATATAGTTAGTAGTTAGCACGATCTCTCGGAAAGAATAAACGTGCAAATAAAGCAGAACCTTTCTGAATCGTGCCACTGAGCTTTTTTTTGTTTCTGTACCACTTGCTGGGATCTTTTACCCTAGGGGTACACTTCACAGGTCTTTTTTTTCGTCAGAGCTCGCAGCCGCGTTTTACCTGACGTCACGATAAACACTTCGAGAGATCCCCCTCTGGCGTCGCACCAATTTTTCCGGACTTTGAATTTTCTCGAAAGCACGAAACACTGTAAGGATTGTTTGAGTGTTTTTCTGTGAATGAACAATTTCGTACGGCAAAAGTCAAAGAGAGGTTGGTTTGGGCAAACTATTCAATAAATGGCGAATGCTGTCAGAAGAGGCTCATATTATCGAATCGATATATATATATACATATATATAAAACACCGCCATTTCTGGAGACACGCTAGATCGGTTATTCGAGGACTTTTCCTCGAGGAATCATCGAAGCGATTGCTACTGAGTACAATTACCATGCATTTCGAGTGGAGAAACCGGAAATTTTCTGAAGGGACGAATTCTTTTTCTAAACAAAATAATAATAACGACGCTTGGGTAAGTGCAGTCTGGGTAATAGTACATGACGAAAATTATTCCTTTTAGAAATACATTGTACTTTTTCGCGCTCTTTTATTGCCTTGATTTAATCTATTAATCAAATCACTACTAGACGTGCATGTTATTTAAGCTCGATTTACAAAGATGCAATCTCCTATCATCTTTCATTCCTCTACCATAAAACATTCTTCTGAAATGTTTCCTCCGCGCTCTCCTATTTCCAATCATAACTATATTCCTTCAGGTACTCTCCATCTCTTTTCTTTTCTATCGTCCTGACTCGAACTGTTCGAGAAAATTGGATTCGCGCACAGTATACACGCTTATATGTACATTTATATATTAAGCTCAACCCTTTCAAAAAAGTTACTACCACCGTAAACACCCAAAAGCATTGCAATCGCCGCTATCGTCAAAAATGCAAAGTTATTATATCTACACGCGATGCGGCTGTTCGCACTGCAGCCAGGATTACGATCTTAAGTATAACAAAGAAAATAATTTTTTTTTAAAGCTTGGCTTTATCAAAAATACGTTTTAGAATAATCACTTTCAGAATCATTTCTGATTTGAATTTGGCGCCAGTGTATTTTCAGATGATTCTCCCTCTTGCTGTCACTGGCAGTATATATGTGGAAAAATCGACTCATATATATATATATATTCTGCGTATATATGGATCGATTTTTCACAGGATTTTCGTTAATTCCTCGGCAGGCAGCGATGCGATTCCAGTCGTGCGATAACACAGAATTATTGTCGACATCGACCTGGGCATTATTCCTGTGTTAAACTGGCTCCCACCGCCTACTGTTCTAACCTCCTTGTTCCCATACAGCACCGTATATACGAAACGCCTGAAATTTCGAGACGGTTAAGCCTCTACGAAGTGCAACTACTTTAGTCAATAATGCAAGTGCAATGAATAATGCACGCAGTGCATAGAAGTAATGTAAATAGCGCATTAATATTGCACAAGTGGACGTGCGTATGCGCGTGCATGCATTTATCGTGGGTATAAAATGCATATACATTATGCTGATACATATCCATAAGAAGACCCTACATAACCTAGATACCTAAAAAATGCAGAATTATGCACACTGCATTGTTCCGGCAGTACTTTTGACGTCCAATGAAATTTTTAAACGATTCCTTGAAAAATTCTTACGTTGCTTCCAGGCATTACATACGTGACTGCTTTCGGGTTGTTTGTATCTGCACGTGTGCTTCGATGCCAAAGAACAATTTTTCCGCTTGGCCGGTGTTATGGTTTTTTTTATTTTTTTTTTATACCACTGTAAAGAACTTATTGTATGGACTGGTCACTGTATCCTTGATCAACGGAACTACTTTTTCTCGATAACTATTAACCCATGTGAGGGGTAAATTGATATAACGCGTTGAAGAGCTTTTGGGTATAATCCATGCCTTGGCCGAGTGACTTATGAATTTTCATTAGGCTGCTTTTAACACGTCCATTCGCGAATTTTTTTTTTTTTTTTCGTTGATAACGCTATATGCTGTATACCTGCCGGATGAGATTTATGCATTTTTTTGGTTTACCCTCGTAGACAAAGTCGCGAGCTGGTGAGGATTAAAAGAAAAATCGTTTTTCACCATTTTTTTTAAGTCGTCGCTAGTACTGAAAATAAGTATTGGTCATGGGAGAGACTGTAGGTAAAACTATATGAAAGACTTTTTTTTACTAATCATCGTTTTAATTATTTCAATTTTTTTTTCAATTTTCATCTTTATTAGGCTTTTTTTTTGACTATGCATCCTTTCTGTACTGTTTCCTTCGCTTTTCACTTCTCTGTTATCCTTTAATTCTACTTACCGTCAACTTGATCATGTATTTGTACATATATACCTGCCTACGTTAACGCACAAGACCCTCGCCATTCCTAATGAAATCCTAGAGCGAAACAGTTCCCGCAAAGAAGGGTCTGTAATTTGCACAGCCTCCCGACATGCCCCGGTGAGTATTAAATGCTGTAAAAAAAAAAGTTCCTACGAGTCACGTCCGTCACGTTTATTGGTACCTAGGAGAGGAAGCCATTTTACTCGCTGACTCGTATATACTCATTTCGAGAATGATTCGTCGCTTTATGGTAAGATTTCTACCGATCGCAATCAGCGCGTCGCGCCGTAGCGAATGGCTATGGCTTTTCACTCTGCCAACAAAAAACAAAGAAAACAATGACTTTGATTTGCGATATAAAAAATATTCAAAAAATTTCCTGTATAATGACGCTCGGTAACGCATGAACAGATGGTCTAGTTGCACCTGAGGAATAAATACGTCACCCTGTATACCGTGCTCGCGTCATTGTGTCCTCATGGTACCTATAATGAAAAGTGTACTTTCACATGGAATAAGTGGTGGCGTCCATGTCTCCCTGAACTGCAAGACGCTCGACGACGCCTATCGACGCCTGCAAGCCCGCGTTCAGCGTCTATCTGACTTTGCTATATACAAAAGTTTAAGCAAAGAGAAAACATTTGCATTTCATATGGGAAACCACTAGAAAGGACCGTATAAAGATACCGCGTGTACTATATGTATGAGCAATGGTTATACTGGGTATCTTGAACATAACCTTAAAGTTGGGTACAGTATTTTCATAAGTGAGAGGCTGGTATCAATTTTCCGTTCGATGAGTAGACATTACCATATTTTCGTCGATATTCTTTATGGGCTACCTACTTCGTGGATATTACGTATGCATGCGTAGGTGGTAAACTTCTTGGTTACGGTCGAGCGAGTGGGAGAGTGATTGATAAAAAGAGAAAGTCTTTAGTGTCAATAAAAGAAAACTGAAACAGAGAAAATAGCAGACTCGAGAGTGATACGTATATAGGTTATAAAAATACCGCCATTTTTTTTACATATTCTATGCATTTGACAAGAGACTATGTTCGGTACGTAAATTTACCTACCTTTTCACTTCCTAACCCAAACCTACCTCACGCTCGAATTCTATGAAAAATTCAATATATATATTTCTCATATACAATGAAAACGGTACAATCTCTGTAGAAAGCTGTCATAACCATCAACTAATATCAACAAAGCTTCCAGCTAATGCGTCTTCATCGTCCTCTAGACTTTCTTACGGAAACTGTCGAAGCTTGCCGAAGAATGAATAATTTTTTTTTTCATAGCTCTTCAGACACTAAAGATGGATATCATACACAGTGGGTATACTTTTACTCCAGGATCCTCCTTTATACTCATCCAAAGATCCTCGATTATTAAATCTGCGATCCATCCACATCCATTGTCCTTTTTCAAAATCTATAGAATCTCTTTATTACCTATATCTCAATCCCCAAATTTTATCCTCACCAACTGATCAAATTTTTATAGTATTTCGAATCTCACCATTATGCACAGGTTACACTTAAAATTTAATTTACTCTAGAAAAATCTGGACGACATATACATATCCTTTCTTTTTGTTATTCTCTTTCGTGTCTTTTTTGTACCCCCCTCCTCCTCCTCCTTGATCCCTTCATTCGATCGCAACCATTGACTTCTCAGAAAAGTATTCTACTCCCGGAAAAACCAATCTCACCCATGGCCTCCAAAATCGATCTGTATTCTTTGACAAATGGGAAACAATACACGCGACCAGTGACACCGGTCTTATAAGTATTCCATACTTGTCCTACGTGCAGGATCCAAAGCCATTCTCTATGTCCACGTGCACCCAGGAAATATATAGGGTGATCGTGATGGGTACAACCATCCACAGGTTTCACATCCCTAATCGTAAAGTGTCCTCCCTTTTCTAAGGGCCTTCCTGCACGACGAATTTATCGTAGGGCTGAGTGCGTCCGTCTGAGGATCGTTGGCGCGTGAATATTACCAAGGGAGAGTTCCCGTAACTCAGGAGAACCCTTGCCATCAGTTTCTATACTTTTTTTTTAAACCCACCCAGCCCCTCATCTTTCGCTTCATCTCTATACCACTAGAAACATTCCAACTGCCTACTTGAAACAGACGGTACATCTCTGCATTTAATAAAAGCAACTCGCTGGGCACTGATTTCAGCGGTTTTTTCCCCTCTTTCTTTTGAAATTTATTTTAATTTTGGTATAGTTGTTTTTTTATTTTATTTTTTTTTGGTTCACTCTACACCCTTAACTCGTTGATACATGTTTTACGTAAGCACGAAATTCTGATAGTGATTCAATCACTGTGAATGCTTAAGCCGATTTTGTTTTTACGCTAAGAAACGACGCGTCACGGCTTGGATTCTTTTATGGATAATATTTTTGCCGTGATACATCCATTACTGAAAATACCCAAGATTATCTTGGCTGGTATGTGTCTCCTGGTGATACTATAGACTTACGTAATACCTGAGTACATATGTAGATACTTATGTGCTCTTATGTATTTAACTTTACGGAATAAGTTAGATTTACGAGAGTTCTCTTGAACGTACAGTAAATTTGCTAGGGGGGTCGAAGTACGTTTTTGTTTTTTCATTTTTTCCTCGTTTTAAAAATTCCTCCTTTTCGCCATCGTCTTCGTCCTTTTTGACAATTTTGTTTAATCATGATCTAATTTTTAAAACTCGAGTTGTATTATTATTATTATTATTATGGAATTTCACTAGTATATTATTACATACAATTTTTGTAATATGTTTCATTTAATTTATCCTTATTTCCCATACGATTTTATCACAGGAATTGCTAGATCTGATCTCTGTAGTATTTTTCGTTTTGTTTATCCGTTCTTTCTTATTCTTTTTCCAATGTCGACGGCGTAATACGTATCGAATGCTTGGAATATACGTTCTTTTTCTTTTTTTTTGCGACACATGTACAGATTTCTGCGAAGCAGCAAGAAGCGTCTCGCACTCAAGATCCAGGGTTGCTGTATAGTGTATAGGAATTCCGAGGAACCGTTCAGCCGAAAGTAAAAAAAAAAAAAAAAAATATAATCTATACCAGGAATTCTTGCGTGTGTCTTAAATCGTATAGTTATTTCTTAGATGCGAAAAAAAAAGGAAACGACGTCAAATGTCTCTCAGTAAACGCATTCATAATTTTTACTCGTTGCGCTAATTACCCAAAGCACCCAGGACTTCATGACTTTTAACGTGGCTGGAAATTGATTTAATTAGAAGCCACCCTCGCCACAGTCGGATTCCCTATGAAAAATAACAATGGGATTAAATAGAAAAAGATTTCGTGCGCAGATGTATAAGCGTTTGAATTAGTGTGGTTTCTTGAAAAAAAAAAAAAAAAAAACACGTTTCTTACGCACATGAATTAATTAAATTGATTTTACAGATAAATGACGGCACAGAGGCAATTGAATCAAAACAGAAAAGTAAATCCTTAGAAATTTCCAAACCGAGGTGGAAAAGAGAACAAATAATCATGATATCGAATAAAATCAATTTCCCGCGTAAGAAATTATCGTCGCGACGCCGAGCGTCGGTTTCGTACACCCACATTAAAAATTTCGTACAATGGACACACGAGAAGGAAACGTGTGGATAGCGAGGAGTGGGGTCTGCGCTGGTTTGCGCCAGAGTAAAATTCAGAAGCGTTGAAAAATCAGGAGAATAATTAACCAAGGTATAAACGACGCCATGCGTCGAGATGACGCGGGCTCGTAGATAGCGATGGTATCGCGATGAGATGGAAAATACAGCATCCATTATTCGCTAAATACCCAATCCTAAACTCCCTCCGTGCACATCTGTCTTTCGGCTTTATCGTTGACATATTAACTGTAATCAGGAACGTCGAAAGATCGAGATAATTACGAGAGAATTACGAGAGACAAAGATGGCGTCGTCGATATACATATTTCCTAAGCAGTCTCGTCCGACAGCCTTAATGACGTCGACAACGACGCCTGAAATCTCACGTGACTCATTGACAATTCTGAATACGAACCTAGGTCGACGTGCGTCTTCAAAGTCTCATTCCCTTAAAAGACTAACTGTATACGTACATAGCCAAAGTGCATAATGAAATAGGGAAAACGTAATAAAAGATTCTCCAAGCCGAACCTCAATAAAAACCTTTAACGATCCACTAGGGCTCCAATTTAATTTGCACGTATAACGCTTTTAATCCGGGCATCCACGTCGTCAGCTTTCTCGAGACTTTTATTATCTTCAAATTTGAAATACGGTAGACTTTGCTTTAGCAGAGTTCAAAAATCCCGCCGTTAAACAAGCCCCGTATTAAACGTTACATTAACCCTGACCTTTCGTCCCAACTCAATTTTCCTATACATATATTTACAAGTGAATCACTTGTAAATGGATCCACGTAATTTTTCACACTTGACTATATCCAATGAATGGATATGCCAGTGATAACCATATTATTTTCATATATCTATATCTCACGTAGGTAACAGACGCCGGCCCCTCTATTTACGTGGTTTCAATTATTAAACTAGTTCTCAAGTCTGTATAGCTTTTTGACCTGTTTAACCTTATTCATTCAAAAGGTCGCATATACCTCTTCAAATTTACCAGCAGAATGTTTGCTGCGTTGGATAGGAAAATTTCATAACTCAGCTATTACGTTGTAATGACATAGCGACAATGGAGTGCAAATGGGAAAGAGAGAGAGAGAGAAAGTTTGATAGACCGTGAGGATAGAAATATATGGTTTTGAGAGTATGCAAAAGAAAGGAAGGAATAAACGGAAAGAGAAGGAAAGAAAAAAGAATAACAACCAATACAGCAAGTAAAGTACGGGCGGCTTAC
The DNA here is from genome assembly GCA_031001745.1 of Hartigia nigra. Taxonomy (NCBI): domain Eukaryota; kingdom Metazoa; phylum Arthropoda; class Insecta; order Hymenoptera; family Cephidae; genus Hartigia; species Hartigia nigra. The sequence continues at coordinate 203,217 of JARPRG010000538.1, forward strand.
TCGAACTCATTAATTTAAAGTGCATTTTCGTTTTAGTAGAAATAAATGTGATTTCCCGTATTTCCTACACAATTAACGTTTTACCTGTTAATCCCCATTATCCACGAATAGGAAAAAAAAAACGAGGTTCTTAACTTCTAATGAAAAATATATAAATAATTATTTAATGATTTTACCATTTTTTGTTATTTTCACGGTTAAAGATCACTTGTCAAATTACACGTTATCCATGTTGCACAATGGTACATAGTCTGATTTATGTATTTACTGGCAAAGTACCCACCCTTAATATTGTTAATCATTCCCTATGGATATTCAAACGTGTTACTATCGCGCCAACGATTCAGCATTTAATTCACATAGTGAATAACCAGGGAAACAATATGTAGCGTTACGATAGGTGCAAGATATATGTACTATACATATGTATATATATAATAGGAATACGATCTTTGCCAAAAGAGCGTGTTTACATTAGGGTATGCACACACCGAGCCATTATGTTCCATCCGTCGGCCACTCGACATAGGCGTAGATATAGGATAACTCTGATTCTCAGTAACGTAATATGCAGTAAAATTGACGTAATGAAAGCAGCCGTCATTATCGATACAGTCGGCCGACGACCTACAGTATGCTATATCTACTAGTCGCAATACGTTCAAGGCTGCCGAGAGTGATTGTCTATTCTTATTGAGCGGAGGGACGTACTTATCCAACACCCTTCTATTACCAAATCCCTGTGTATATAGTCGGAATCTGGCAATTTTTCAAGAAAGTGAAATAAGTAGGAACAGTCTATGTAAATGCCAATGTACTCTTCGTCGGGGTACCGAGACTTTGGATTCATTAGCATACCGCTCGATTTTACGTGCATTAAGTTCACGCCTATCGATAAATTTATATTCCCTCGACTCACCCCTTTGGCGCCATGATGGAAACGATGCGGTTAGAAGGGAAGGAGGATATTAAAATATTTTTATTGATTTTTATTTTCTCTCTTACCTCGACTCCGTTCTCTTTGCTTCTTGCGAGTTATCTTGATTTTGTATTTTTACATTTGTTTCACAGAAAATTGTATCTTCTGTTTCAGCGCCACCGGTTAAAGTAGAAATCAGCAGTCATCCGAACCAGGCGAAAATTGAGGCAAAAGTTGGACAGTCGCATATACTGGAATGCGCAGTGAGATTTGCCAAGCCAGCAGCGTCCATTGTCTGGTATCGTGGAAACGTGCAAATCAAAGGTGGCGACACTTCCGTCACGCCAATCTCCATTGAAGACGGTAAGTAAGGTGTCTGCTGGATCGAAAGTGAAAATGTGTATTAACGTCGTTAGAATTCTCGTTAATCGTGAAACGGCGCGATAAGACAAGGAAAGGAAGAAGCTTGCACGTGGAAAAAGTGTCTCTGGTAATTGAGAAAAGTTTTCCGGTTCATGGATCGACGAGATGAGAATGAGGAAGAGAGATGGGAAAGGAGCTAGAGCCGATTGCCCGTCTCGTGAGTAATTAAGTACGAAACGAGACATCGCGATCCGCAACGAATTGCTTCGAAAGTTTAAGATATTTCTCGGAGGCGAGCTATACAAGGCGAGGAGCCGTATCCGGAATGCAGTTTCCGGTGGGTGAGTAGGGGGAGATAAAATAGTGGCGCTACTCGTGTAATCAGACAGTGGAAGAGGAGTGAATAATTTAGGCGAGTTTCCATGCCGCGTTCCAAGGAACATCCTTTTTGGAAGGGGTACGCTTTCTCTATGTCTTAAGGGATGCATTTTGGCTCGTCTGTCTCGATGGTAGAAAGGGTTTGAAAATGGTACATTCGTGTACGGACTTTACGGTTCTCAACAAAGCGTCGTAGAAAAATATGTTTTTATTAGGTCGAATCATAAATAAGTTCCAATGTAGGTAAATAAATGTTATTTTATAAAATGCAACTTATTTATGACTCAACTTGATACTTACCAAGTGCGTTGTAAAGATACGAGAATACGGAAGGGCGTCGTACCATACGCGGCAGGACCGTTATCGGCTACTGCGCAGATATTCACAGAGACGTATAAACTACGACGAAGAAATATTGCTGTTCCTCGAGGCGACCTTTCTGTAATCAATTCACGGCCTGTCAATTCGCCCTAATGTTACCCAGTCGTCAATGGAATTTCAGAATGTCGCAATTCATTTCAGCGCCACGATAAGACCGTTAAATGAATGTAATCTTCTTTACGTTTCTCCGCCGCTTTGTTCGATATGTCCGTTGAAATAACTGACGTTACATGTAAAAAAAAAAGAAGGAAAGAGAGAGAGAGAGAGAGAGAGAGAAAAAGACAAAAACAAAGAATAGGATTTCTACGAAGCGAAGCTCTTCGATCGCTCTAACTCAATTCTGGCGACGTTCCAAGTATCAAAATCAACAATTTTTTTACCCCACGATCACCGTCACAACAGTCCTCCGTCTCTTACTAACAAGAGTGCAAGGCGTCTATCCTGGCGACGCCATGCTACACGTCCATTCGAATCTCCAACTGGATTTTCACTAAATCCCATTTACAGTAGATTCTTAATTCACTGAATTCTCTGCGCCTACACAGTCCGGCGCTTGTACGGCTTGATTGAAAACTGTAGCTAAGATACGAAGCTGCATAAATATACAGTCGACGCGTTCGAATGCTTCTGAATGTCTTCACCAGGAGGCACTCGTATCACTCGTTTAAATCCACAACTGAAAAGTAAAAAGACTAAGTACAAACGGTTAAGAGGCTGCCTGGAGCTTTTAGCAGAGATTTAAGTGGTCTGCTACAGCTGCATTCTGTTGTACGTTAAACTTTTATATATTTCTCTGTAGATGAGATATCGTGAACTTTCACATTGCTATACACATGGAAGCTACATCCGTTGAGTACGCTAGTGGATTAACCCCAATTCCCATCTCTCGAAATGAAAATAAGAATTATTTCTCTGTCTTTGGAAGGATCAGCCATTACGCTCTATCTTATACCTATACTATATAAATATATATACCAAGCTTCAAGATTATCATCCAAGTGTACTTATATCCCTAGACTAAATTCCACAACTTACAACCCTTATTATTCTACGACATAGCATCCCGATAATAACACTTCTTATCATAATCCTCGTGATTATCTAAACTTTTGAAATGAAAGGGTTAAGAGAAACAAGAGTTTTGAATCTAAGCGTATCGATGTAAATCTACCCTTTCGAAACAATGTCACTCTTTCAGCTAGTCACACCCCTTATATATTTCTTATACCCTCTCGACTGTGGGACCTCTATCACTTTTCTCATCAATCATAACTTCTTTATCGTGAAATTCTCAACTTTTCAGACAAGGAAACATTGAAACCTGGCGAATTGAGGAAGAAGCTATTAAAATACGACACCCACGGCTCGATAACAATTATACCCACCGCCGACGACGACGAGACGGATTACACCTGTGAGGCCAGACATCCTGCCATCCCCACCGATATGCCAATGCGGGCAACCATCAAGCTTTCCGTCCTGTGTAAGTGTCCCTTGAGCCTCTCATTTATCTAACATTATCAGCACGGTTGCACCCCCTGCGTCTTAATCTTCCTTTCTGAATCATCCCCTTCTTCTACAGATCCACCAGGAATGCCTTACATAGACGGCTACACGGAGGGTGAGACCGTGCGACGTGGACAGCAGGTCGATCTAACGTGTCGTTCTCGGGGTGGTAATCCACCTGCTCAAGTCGTTTGGTTTCGAAATGATGAACAGATCACAACGTTCTACCGAACCGAACCAACCTTTTCCGAGAATTTGCTGTCCTTCGAAGCAAAGGCGCAGGACAATAAAGCTCGATTTAGATGTGAAGTTTCGAATATTATGAGCGTCGCTCCTCTGAAAGCTTACGTTGACCTAACAGTACTCTGTAAGTATTGAAATATTAATTGAAGGCTCACTTGTACCGTTTCAATGTATATTACGTAATATATTTGGATATATCCATGTTCAGTCGCACCTACCGAAGCCGTTATTACTGGTCCAACTGAAGCCAAAGCTGGTGAACAAGTCAAGGTCACGTGCACCACTGAAAATTCAAATCCTCCGTCAGAGATCAAGTGGGTGGTTGCCGGGAGAAATTTTCAAAACAGCACGTCCAGAACGTACCTTGCTCCTCAGGGAGGATCTATCACCACCTCCAATATTACCTTCAACATCAATCCTGAAGTTCGGAGTATCGTTGTGCTCTGTCATGCGCTTAACAATAAGCTCGCTGAAAGTGTTGTCGGTACCCATACGATTAATGTTATTTGTGAGTCCTCATTATATTATACCTTATCTCGACTGTCATGAGGATATACCTCATGGAGAATTTGTAATACAGCTTACTTCACTATTAACAGTTATACGAGTAAGATGTAATATATCATTACAGATCCACCGTCTGATCTTGTAATCACTGGTTATGAAGAAGGTACCAGTGTAGAAGCTGGTACCATTTTGAAATTGTCCTGTACAGCCACAGCTGGAAATCCATTAGCTACGTTGACATGGTATAAGAATGACCGGAAGGTACGTAAAAAGGTAACTGAAAGCTACCCTCGGTCCATCTGCATTATGGTAGTAAAAATCTGTTTAAGCTAAAAGGACCGAAATAATGAAATCTCTTAGAAGTTACTTAATGCAAAAATTTTGTCTTGTTACAGGTGACAGGAAATGTTAGAATTCGCGATCAGGTCGTCTCTAGTGAGCTTGCAATTCTTGTTAATGCTTCCGACAATAATGCACGTATACGATGTGAAGCTACTAATTCAGCAACGGAAATACCTCTCTTTCAGACTCTGTTACTTAAAGTGAACTGTAAGCGCCTAGCATAGACACGAACTCCTTGATGGAAAAGCTCAAGTGCACTTTTTTCATTAAATTCCTTCTTTCAGTCGCACCTGATCAAGTGAAGATTAGCCGTGAGCCAAAAGAGTTTCGTGCCGGCCAAGTGGGACGGATTATCTGTGAATCCAGTAGCAGCAATCCACCAGCCGAGATGTCTTGGTGGAAATCAGGAATACCAATTCAAGGAACTAAAAACAGTACAAAGCCAGGTTTACACGGCGGTTACTTATCCTCGGTCGAGTTGACTTTAGACCTGTCGGAGGATATGAATGGAAATTTATACACCTGTCAAGCCAGAAATGCCAAGATGGAGAGATCCATTCATGATGCAACAACGCTCAATGTACTCTGTGAGTAATGACGAATCCCAAGGATACGTCATCGCGCAAGAAGTCGTGTTCTAAGTAAAGATTGAGTTACCACCATGGCGTGTTTCTTTACAGACAAGCCTATATTCGCTCCATTGGATTTAAACGAGTTGATCGGAATGGAAGGCGAACCCTTCGTTATTTCCGTTTCGGCGGCTGCAAATCCGGCGACTATTACCTACACTTGGACAAGGGATGGTTTACCCTTAAGCGTCGGTGCCAAGAGGATAACGGCAAGGGGTTCAACGTTAAATATCACCAGGTTGGAACGCTACGATGCTGGTACATATATCTGCGAAGCAATGAACGAAGAAGGCACTACGTTTTATCAACTGAACTTAACGGTTCAATGTAAGCAGAGATGCATAGGATAGATAGTAATATATGTACCGATGCTTTTAGCTAGATCTAAACTCATTTGCTTACTCGGGTTTCTAGATCCGGCGAAGATCAAACGCACCTCCATTTCCGGCATCGTCTACCCGTCCAATACGGAGGCGAAACTGTTTTGTGAAATAGATGGTAGTCCCATTGGCGATGCTTACGTCACTTGGTACAAAGAAGGTTCCACTAGTAAACTCTCCGGACGTTACTTCACGTCCTTCTCGAACAAGACATCCTATTTGCATATTGAGAATCCTGGCAAGGAAGACGTAGGAGAGTATCAATGCAACGTTAACAATGGGATCAGCAACGTTACTTCGGAACCCATTTTGTTTATAACGGATTGTACGTTCCAAATGGATGTTTCTCATGGAATAAAAAAAAAATTGTATTTTCATTCATAAAATATTCGTTTCTTTTATCAGTTGAACCGGAAATGGCGAATCCATCGTTAACGAAAAAAGCAGCTGCTAACAAGGGTACGAATGCACGTTTGTACTGCAAGGCACAGGGTTCACCTTTGCCACAGTTTACATGGTTTTTCAATGGAAAGATGCTTTTGCCCAATCTGACTGATCATAAATATGACGCGAGTCATAGCGAGGTGAGTTCAATTACTTATTATTATTTAAAACAATCCAATCGTCTGGAATTTATAAGAATTCAATATTACTTTACAGATATCTGAATTGTACTCGCAGTCGGTGCTTACTGTCTTTCGCGTATCATCCCACGATTATGGGAAGTACGAATGTAGAGCTCAAAATAAAATAGGATATGCCTCGGATGATATATACTTGGACGTGACGTCACCTCCTGATAAACCATCAGACTTACAAGTACATAACGTGACGCACGATTCCGTAACGTTAACCTGGAAAAAGGGTTTCGACGGAGGCCTTCCTACCTCCCATAAAATAAGATGGCGTCAGGCCTTAGATTATGAAGACAGATATTACTACCTGGATGTATCGCCCGGTGATTACAGTGCAGTTATCACAGGGTTATCCCTGGGGACATACTATGTTTTCAGCGTAAAGGCTATAAATGCCAAAGGCGACAGCGGCTTCCTTCCGGACTTAACTAAAGTTCAGACGCTACGTAAGTTTCAGTTCTGCCTAAAAAAATCAATACACACTATATGCAAATAATGCATATAACGAAAATACGTTCGTGTCGGTGGAATCTGATTGAGAAGAAAAAGAATAAAACAGTACACTAAGATTAAAAAAAAATGGCATGCAAGGCATCACGTGTATACGTCTAGAAAGATCTTTAGTATAATTCATTATAGTATATCCGTTAGTATACAGGAACACTAATTACATAGAGTAACATTTAAAAAAGTGGGGTATAAACGGTCTGCATGGTTAGATATAAGAAAAGTAATCAATAAACTCTTCGAAGTTAGAATTATGAATAATATATTATTCAGTATTATCATTGTGCTAATATCTATAGAGAGTAGTAGAGTTAGTATACGTAGAATGTAGTACCGATGCTGGCGAATTTCATGTGAACTAAAACAACAGCATGATTGTCATCGTTCATTGTCTCTAAGGACATAAAAATCATTGAGCCTGAGTCATATATCGCTCTGGGAGTATCGTTATTCATGATTCACATTTTTTTTTTTCGTTAAATCGTTAAGTGCCGAAGTAATTGATGACTAACAATCAATTGTGCGTCGAGTCAGTGCATGTGTAACATTTTGGGTGACGGGGAATTGGCTTGGGTTGCAGGCGAGGTACCACCCACCGAGTTACCAGCCAGCGAGACTAACTCTTCCTACATCATCGTCATAATCATCGCTGTTTCCGCCTGTGCTTGTCTGCTCATTGCCACGCCCATAGTCTATGTCACCTTAGCGTCCAAAAAGAAGGCCCAACGTTCCGGTAAATATCATTGTGCAATTTTTTCTTTCCTTCCTTTCCTAGGACCGAATACAGCGGAAAACCTGCCGGATGTACTTCTGGAGAAGGGCGACTTCCCGATGAATTATATCTATACGGTCGCTGCCACTTCCGTCGTCTTTTTTATCGTTAATCTCTTCATCATGTTATGGTACATTGTACGAAAGCGAAACAAAGCTCGTAAGTTGATCATTCGGTTCTGTTCAGATATTGAGAAAACTGAAGAATACGTTGAAGATACGTGTAAAGTGTGTATGTGTATATATACACACACACGCACATAAATTATAGATTATAGATAATGGGATTAGGCTAATTTGATTATTTATTAATGATAATTTTTTTTCTTTTTCTGTGTTCAGGTATTAATAAGTCACAAACTACGGACATGTATGCACCATCAACTGTTAATGGCGACACCATGACCGGTGAATTAAGTTCGGTTTCGGATGAGAAGAGCGACGTTAACTTCGACGCTAATGATTATGTGGTCAGTGCGATCAGTCAGTATGTTCTTAGTAACAAGTAATTGCGGAGGGTAGGTTTGAGTTCTGTTAACCCTTTTTCTTTCCCCACTTATTTTAGCACTCTTTCGTGGAACCCGTCATTCCGCATTGCACGGTACTATACTCTTTCTCTCTCTCTCTCTTCTCTCTTCCTATTCGACTCTATTCAGTACTTAACAAACCTCATCTGTACATTTCTTGTTACTTAATGCAGAAACCATTGAAACATCTTCAATCGGATTCTGTCAGTACGACACACTAATTTCTCTGATAAAACCTCTCTTGTACAGTCTCTTAATTTTTTTTCTATGTAATCTTCTTAAATTTAATAACGTCTTAAGGTTCCCTCACTGGTGGCGGTATATTAAAGGCAATTAAAGTATAAAATTGTAATCACTATAATGCCTCGAGCAAGACGTAAATGGCAATTTGCACTTGTTTCAAAGTTTTCTGAATATCAAAGCTCGTAAAAAAATATAATGAAAACAATAAGGAAAGAAAGACTAGTTTAGATATGTAATGAGGATAATATCTATTATATATTTTCTTAAGAAATTTTTCGAACTTTTTTATTAACAGGACGAGGGGCGGAAAACTGCAGCTAGCACCTATCTAATAGATCAAAGTATACAGGACTTCGGTAAAAACAGTTTAGAAATGCAAGTTCATCATCAAGGGACGTTAAGCAGGCGTGGTAACCACGTGCATGGAGTCTTGAACATGGATTCTCCGCCCCAAAGAACAACAGCCAGTGGGACACTCTCGGGTGCGTCATCTACAACTGCTACTCGTCTCGAGAATCTCGATAGGTGCCCAAACCTCTCAAGTTTATCGCTCTTGGTGTCTTCTCGTACCGCTGGCCAGACTCATATGCTCTCGATCACATTACGTCACTCGTTACACATGAAATTATTTGTACACTATGCTTGCTGACTAATAATCCACCTTAGACGGCCACTAATTAAATCCTTAAGATATTTAGAGAAAGAAGGAGAGAGAATCGGCACGAGGAAAGAACGGAAAGGGAACGTAAAGGGAGTAAAGAAACCAAAAAAATTTAAGAAACAAACTGGACCACTAGATCTCATATGGAAAATCATTCAAATACATTTTGATCACGGCACGCTGCTCCACTCAAGGCATGCTCGCCTTTATCACTACTTTTGCGAATCTTGTGAAATTTAATGTTCACAACATGCATGTTAATTTTAATACGTAGATCTATATTTATTTCGCGAGTCCGTTCGCGGTCTGGCCAGTTCTTGTCTGTCCCCCCCTTTTCCGATTATATTTTGTCGATTCGATATCATTAAGGATGTTAGTAGGACACGCCAAAAACTTCATACTAGTTTAACTCTACACTATGCAGATAAAATTAGCAAATTGACTACTTGTTTGACGAACGAAGTGAATGGCTGAGTAAGTAAATAAAAGAGAAGCACAATGTTCTTTAATAAAATGCACAAATCAATTGAAAGAATTCGACTCAATTAAGACTGTCGAAATAATGGCGAATGTGTAATTAAAGAGAATTTACAATGAGATGGCAAAAGAGGAGAGGCACGCGAGCTGATATACGCTTGTGGGGTTTTCTAATCCGACGACCATGCATGCTTTTCAAGGCTTGCGTTAGAGAATTAAGGAATCTACAGATAAGACTTATTATAATTTACAATTGCCACTGTATCTTTACAGTCTCGAAATCGAGCTACATCGGGAATCCGAGTCCAGCCCCGCCGACGGACGTGAACTTTTACAGCGTGGAAATGGACAATGGCCGATATTTGGGATATGAGGGAAACTCGAGCCCGGCCCCAGTGATGGAGGATCCGGGCCCAGGCGCATACTATCCATCCCTGGGAGCCACAGGGCACATCGTAGCGCATCCACCATCAGGGACGGGGACTCTGACAAGAAACAGGACTCTTCCTCGTCCAGTCCCCCCCCCAGACGTCACTGTTATGACTGCAGGAACAAAGTCCCCCATACCGCCCTCGGTACCCCCCCCGCCAGCTATATTTGCACGTGCGGCCCCCAACCCCGTACATTCCCACGGGCACCCATTGTCAACTTTCACCTCGACTCCAGCGTACTCTGACATTGACGGACATCTTGTTTGAGGCTCGCCAATTTCCGCCTCGAAACGACTCGCTGTCTCCTTGGGATGCCACGGAGATCCTTCGGAAGATGATTCCGTCGACTCCGAGGAAAGCACACGCCTATAGATCCTGAAAGTGTTGTATAGATTTCTTCAATGAGTATCCAACAGACATTTACTCAAGCTTGGATAACGCAGCGGCCGATCGCGACTTTGCGACCTATACATATATACATATATAAATATAAATATACATATGACATTGTGTTACTCGTGCGGAGACATTTCGTTGTGTACAGATTAGATTGATAAGGACCTGTGTGTTTAAGTGCGATGACGATGTTACACGACTGTAAGAATCAATCGGTACGGACGAGACACGGGATACTAGACTGGGCATTTATACTTCAATTTAATTATTTTCTTTTTCCTTTTATTTTTATCCACGCATCCGCCTATATCTTAAGCACAAGGAATATATAACTAAGGACAGCCTAAGGAACTTTCAGGGGCATTTTATTGGCTCTGTTGTGTAACGTTGCTTTTTTTATACTTGAACAATTTTATGTATCGCGTGTCCGAAGGCGTCCCGGCGTCAGGACGCTTGGACGCTTTTTACACCCTATTCACTGCCGCTCCAAAAAGTCAATATTACATGCGTTGAAGGGCTTAACGATTTTTGTCAGACATAGCGCGATCATTCCCATAGATATTTGTTTTCATTCCGTAATATCCGTACTGACTTGCTCTATATTAATTAGCGAACCGTCAGGCGACGGCAGTTTAAAGAGCGAGAGGTGTTTCCTATGTTCGAATGTCAAGCGACAGTAACGACTGTAAGACGTGATTAAATGATCCAGGGAGCCACTAAAAAAAAATACACTAGATCTCGGGTATAGCGGGAATGGTAAAACCAAAACGCGAGATCGCAATGCAATTCCGCCTGCGGATGGGAAAAAAAAAAGATTGTAAGATAGATAAAAGAAAATGACAAATATATAACATAATCAGTGGACTTTACTGGAAATCATCCGAAAGGCATAAAAAAAAGTGAGTGTCTTGGCGTAGTGATATCTTTAAAAAGACAATAGTACATAAGTTTAGTTGTATACGTATATAATAGTAAAATGATTTTAATTTAAGATAACTCGTACGCCACCCTGGCAAAGCCAAATCGGTTGGCCAATTAAACATTTGCGTTCGGGTTCACGCGCAAGCGGCGACACAACTCTGATCATATTTACGATTAGCGACGCGATGAAAATATTTGTACACATATTTTTACATTTATTTCAATTCCATTGATTATTCATGTAAATAGAGTAAAAACGGGATACGTCTCTTGATATTTCTCACAACTCCACAAGTATAATTCAAATGGATCATATGAGGGTCTCACTGTACCTAGGCTATAAATGAAGAGATACGCTGTAGGACACTTAACTAAGACTATATATATGTATATTTGCAAAAATTACTCGTGTTAATCGTATGAGACGATGTGTTTTCGTTTTTCCTTTTGTCGAGAAGCCTAAGTAGTTGACACATACATATATATATATATATTTTTGAAAAAGTAAAAAAAACTTCATATGTTTGGCCTATTCTAGGTAATACTTTCGAAGCGTGCGACACACACGGAAATTTAAGCGGCCAACTCTCCGCTCTACGTACTGGGAATAATAATTCTATAGGCATCAATTGTGCATAATTCAATTCTAATGGTATACCTGGACATCGAATACCCGAGATGCATTTCTTTGATATCATAATTAATTCATCCTTATTCAAATCCTCATCGATTCCATTCGACTCTTTTCTAACCAATAAAATCAATCGTCGTTGTAAATCAATTTTATCTTGAAATTACGTTATCAAATGGTATCGTTATCTACACGGATATTTGTTATCGTGTTAAACGATTCGAGGAATGATTAGGGAAAAAGATAAAGAAAAATGATGGATTATCGTATCCGACGGCTGTCTCTAGCTTCCTGCGTGTCCCATGCTTTTGAGTATCGTTTAAAAGTTTTATGAATGAACGTTTACTTAGCCATTGCCATTGTTATTTAATTATTGCAATGATTTGTTACAGTAGAGTCTACAGGCTTAAAACGTGTATTGTTGACCGCTGTTGTGCGTGGAGCCGCGCAGACCGGCTTAGACTGATGATTAAAAAAAAATCACGTATGCTCAATTAGAGAACATGTTCGCGCATAATTAAGAGTTCTATTTACATATACATGTTTTATATTTGTAATTAAAAAAAAAAAATCATCTATACTTAATATTACCTGAAATTATTAGATTATGTAATCTCCAAAGTATTTGCTCATCAAAGTGCTAGAACATGTTTAAAAAAAAGAAAACGGGCCGATATTCGTCCAAAATGGTACCTTGGAGATGGACATACCATATAACAGCACGGTATTTGATATTTTACATAATAATTCATAAATTACGTTGATTATTCTAAGATCATAGTCAATCCTAATTATACAATCATTAAGATATATAAGGATAACAAAATAATCGTTTTAAATGTACATAGTGTAAATACAAGACCTAGATAGATATGAAAATTGAAATACATAATGAATTATATCAAGCTACGAAGGAAATACACACAACAACAACAACAACAAAATCGAGAGCTTTTCTAATAGCTGAACAATTTTATATCTGCATTTGAATTATTCAGTTTTACTCTTATCTAATGCTAATCGGTTAGTACAGATTACACGTCCCTTTACAGTGATACGTACACCTTGCCTTCTGCCAATCTGTTCAAGAAACGTTGACTCGTGTAAAAGTAAAATTTTGCATAATCAACACAAAAAGCAATGAAGGAACTTAACGTACACACGTGTTACGTGAACACGGCTTAAAATTCGATAGAAAAATATTCTTTTTTCTAATTGCCGAGTCTGAAGTCTTGAACAACATTGGGAATATTCTCGTTGATTTTATACGTATAAAAGAACACAAATGAATTTTTGAGTATGCTACTTCCATGCTGTGCCAACGTGTCAAGAATTAATTCGATATACGGTATTGAGAATCCCAGTAACCTTTCAACGAGATAGCCACGAACAAGATAAGATAATTTAAATGACGTTGAAAACTCAACATTAGAACGTTAATTAATTATCGCCGTTTCTTCATTCATACGTACACGTCGATAAAGCTCTCTAAATGAATAATAAAAAAAACCTGTGTATTGTAATTAAATATCCATTGGTATATTAATTATTGTATATATATATAGTATTTTTACATTCTAATTCTAAATTCCATTTCCAATTCTAAATGGTACGTCGTTATGTGTGCTTCGTCTGTCGCCCTTGCATTACACAAAGAAAATCTTACTATACATATTGCTAGTAACATTCGATAATTTTTATTAGTGATTTTCATAAGAAATAGCGCAATTTCATTTTTACCTTGTTTTCTCGCTCCCCAAAACCCCCCCAAACTTTTCTACCGCGTATACAAAGTGGCACGATTTTGTCAAATACTCCTAAAACGAATTGCCTAATTGGTGATATTTTCATGAGTGGTATAGTCAAAATCCTTTTTGTATCAATTTAAGCGCACAATTTTTATTGCGCTAGTTGGAAAGTGAAAAAGAAAAAGAGGATAACGTATTGTCATACAATATATTCAACAAATCCCATTGAGAATTCGTTGAGTTTGATGCGCTACGGTATGAAAGTACTTTGCCAAAATATTATCTGCTAGGGAATATAAAAAATTGTTTATCTCTTTTTTTATGGAGTACGAACATTCATGGCTAATGAGTATTAAAGCTCTGAGGATTCCCGTGTGCACGGAGACAGAATGAAGCTCAACACACTAGTCTTTAATTTAAAACCAAAGTAAAAAAAAAAGAAAATTATGTAGTATTTAAGAATCTTCATTAAGTGTACACACTCGTGTGTCTATACGGATATAACGACTATTAATGATTCAATCACTGTAATTAGATAAAGAAACGACTAACCATTATTATACAGATAGGTAAAATTAAGCCACTCATTATATGTATTATTTTCTTTCTAATACGTTTCTCATCATGCAGCGTTAACGTTTTATCCTTAGGAGGTTTCGTCGATTAGCGATATCAATTCTGTATCTGTATATTGTTTTTCTATTGCAACCTATTAAAAATGATTATAACATACCGACTGGTTATTACAGCCATGCGCTCTTTTCCCTCGCTATTAAAATATATCATATGAAAAACTGAAAAATTTTCTGTCTAATTTTCCATTCACCGAGCCATATGTTTTTGTATGCATTCATTATCTGGCACATGGTTAAATTTCAGATTAAAAAAAAAGCCACTTCAACTTCCTGTTTAAATGTATCCTGTACATTTGTAAAAAAAGGAAGAAAAAAAGAAATTCAGTCAGCTTCTATGAATCACCCAGTATTCACTGTGCACTGCATGTATATCCTGCGTGAGTAATTGTTTTCACGTAATCTGACACAATAACTGAGGTTATAATTAAGAGAAAAAAAGTTCTCCCGTGGCAAAGGTCAAATTTCTATAATACAAATGCAAGTATTCACGGGTCATGCATAGAGATTGAGCGCAATGAATGACCAGCTAATTAACTTCCGTAGTTGAGTCAAAAGCCAAGGAGAGACACGGAGTAGTATATTTTTTTTTAATTTTACATGGAACCTAATTAATTTTTATGAATTCAGTGTTTCGCACTCACGCGTTCTAATACTTGTCACTGAGCCATCATGTTTCAGAATATCAGGTCAGACTGAGAGCAACAGTGATTCAAGTCGTTTATCAAGGATTCGCGGTAGAACTTTCTTTTAAACGGAAATTTAATTGGTATTCAAAGAAGTCATGGGCTTTTATGTGGTTGGCAAACTGACTAATGCGCATTTTTATGACCACACATTTCACTCTATCTAAGATCAAAGACTCCACACTTGTTACTCCACGCCCAGTTCTTTCTACGTGGATTAATTAAAGTACCACTGTTGAGGGAAACAGCTGAAATTTCGTATTTAGCCATGACCAGTCCACGTATCTCATAGTGAAATTACCATTCTCTTCACGGATTTTAATTGTTAATTGTCTTGATACAAACAATCTCTACAATTAAGGGATCCCACTTGCAATCACTTTTATTACGCTTGGTACACATATATGCCGTTCGTTTATCCTTCTCGAATGAAAGTCTCCGTTCCGGATGTAACGATCCACAAGCATTAATTTTAGCAAGTAAATTTTGCTCAAACAATAACCGTCGCTCAATAATAACTTGATGGAGTTTAAATCTAGCGCGAGCCTACATCGATTCATGGCTGTTTATTTATAGAAATTTGCAATGGTACACTTACATCTCATTCTTTTAGCTTTTGTCAATTTTATTGGACAGAGAAAGGAAAGTGTTCCTTTCGCTTCAACGAGGATTCTCTCGGCCTTGGCCTTGTTGATGGAAAAAAACTGGAACTCGATTTTTTTTAACGTATGAAAATAGTCATAAAAAAATATAATATAACCTCATCCGACAGTCTCGACCTCCTCCAATGCATTATCTTCTTTGTCAGACATCCTCAAGCAGCTCGAAACTCTTTAGGGGTGATATTAAGACGATATTAATATTCCTCTTTTCTTATTTTTATAGGATTCTTCATTTTCTCTAATACTTCACTCCACAGAACTGCAAGCTTGTCATCACACGAGGAATACTTATTAAATAGAAAGGCCAAGGTACCGTGCGTATAGTTTGTTCGATAGTAATAGAACACCTGGGCCCATTGCTTTCCCTGTAAGTGAAGAGGTAAACCAGGTTGATTCTCTTTCTCCTGGCTCTGTATAGTCCACTCTCAGCTAATGCCCTACCACAAAACGTACCGAAGGATTGCTTTTACCTTCTTGCATGCGAGTAGGGGTTTCTTGGGGTATAAAACAGTGAGAAACTGATTTACACAGCAGTCTGTGTTCAAATTCTATTTTGAAGACTAATACGTATAAACGACGATTTAAGACTCTGCATTATCGACCAGGCATTCCATAACAATTACCATCATGTTACCAGTAGGTATACCGAACGTATACTACATACGATAAAAAGCAATTATTAATAAACAAATTAGAAAAGATAGACTGAGTATCAATTAATTGTGATTTTCATTCTTTTAGTTTCTTGTGATTGCCACGTGCATCACAGCTATATGTGCAGAGCCACCGGTTAGCAGTAAGTAAATATTATATTGATTAAATAAATAATATTAATTTTTTTATATTGACACGTTAACAATGTATTGTATTGTTTAACGGTTTATATTACTATGAGTAATGTTCTAAGATACCTTTAAGGATCGATCAGTATGTAAAAGGCTAACCACGTTCTGCTTTCTTCTAAGAATCTGCGGTTATACATGACACACATGTTAAATCGCATCAATGAAGATACATACTATATAACGCTCGTGATCATTATAAAATCGAATGCGTTTCCATTGCCAAAACGAAGTACTTTCTCCGACAAGATTGTTGTTGATCTTACATCCACTTCCATATAGAGCAAAGAGCAAGGATCATCGTTTTATGAAAGCTGAAAGTTTTTATCCCGCGCATGTAGCCCTCTGCTACATGACTGCCTGTTACTTTGATTACGGATAGCACTTTGTGAATGAGATATTACGTTACTCAGAAAACATAATCCTTTTAGGCTATTCAAGCGGAAGTCATGGAGGCGGTGGAGGTTATGACTATCAGAGTGGCCTCAGCGGTGGATCCTTCGTGGGAAGTAAAGGATACGCAGATTCTTCTGACATCGACTTTGGAGGTTACTCAGGAGGTAGTGGACACGGACAGTCCTTCGGAGGCGGTGGAGGGTCCGGAGATCTTGGGAGTAGTCTAGGAAGTGGTTACTCTTCCGGTGGATATTCTGGAGGTGGTCATGTTGCTGGATTTGGTGGATATTCTAGTGGAGGACATGATAGTCTTAGCGGTGGATTCTCTGGATATTCTGGTGGCGGTGGCCACGATTCTGGTTTGAGTAGCTATACCGGATCAGGAAGTTACTCGGGAGGTGGAAGCTATTCTTCTAGCCCCAGCGTGAGTAGTCATTACTCGGGCGGACATGGCAGCAGTTTCGGTGGAATTGGCTTAGGAAGTGGCGGCCATGGAAGCGGTGGATACTCTTCAGGACCTAGTGTCAGTTACGTGTCTTCTGGACACGGAGGTGGATACTCTGGAGGTGGAGGTGGATACTCTGGAGGTGGAGG